>JAWPHD010003798.1:0-205672 GCA_037043455.1 Cyrtodaria siliqua
GTAATTGCTGTTTGTTTTAAATGAGTGTTTGTACATGTAATTGCTGTTTGTTTTAAATGAGTGGTTGTACATGTAATTGCTGTTTATTTTAAATGAGTGTTTGTACATGTAATTGCTGTTTGTTTTTAATGAGGGTTTGTACATGTAATTGCTGTTTTTTTAAATAAGTGTTTGTACATGTAATTGCTGTTTGTTTTAAATGAGTGGTTGTACATGCAATTGCTGTTGTTTTAAATGTGTGTTTGTACATGTTATTGCCGCTTGTTTTAAATGAGTGTTTGTACGTGTACTTGCTGTTTGTTTTAAATGAGTATTTGAACATGTAATTGCTGTTTGTTTTAAATGAGTGTTTGTACATGTAATTGCTGTTTGTTTTAAATGAGTACTTATATATGTAATTTCTGTTTGTTTTAAATGAGTGTTTGTACATGTAATTGTCGCTTGTTTTAAATGAGTGTTTGTGCATGTTATTGCTGTTAGTTTTAAATGAGTGTTTGTACAGGTATTTACTGTTTGCTTTAAATGTGTGTTTTTGTTTGACTGCGTTCTGTGTATGCTATATATCCTTTTCAGCTCTTGGATTTAAGTTTGATATTTAGGTAAGCAAGTGAATAAGTAAATTCTGCATCTATAGTCTTAATAGATGATGACTCAATTGACTATACTCAATTGACATTATATCTAATTATAGCCAATTATCATTCAGACCCTCTATAAAACATAGATGAGTTATAAAGCAGCATATACAATTTATAGATGTATGCTATAGAACACATGACCGTTGCGTATTTGAATTTATACATAACCATTTGCAATTGGTCAATGTTGTGTATTTTGTATGTGTCGTGTCCGTTTCCAAAGGTCCATTATCATACTCTTTACTATATGAGAATGTTTTGAACAATGAACATAAATATGCAATCTGTATCTAGGTTAATCATTACTGAGAAAGATATTGAACACTGATACAAATTCAATTTCTGGAATATGATATATTCCTTTGAATGGTTCGGTTTTGGTTTTGTTATCTTAATATGTCTATTATTAATTGACTTTAACGTGAATGATGCCTTTTGAATAATGCCTTGGGAATTATGCCTTGTGAATGATGGCATGTGTTCATTATTTTCACTCATATGAAACATGTCACTTTAATCGAAATATATATTTATCATGATCTTGCAGGACGTAACCAAACCGGGTATTCATGTTTATGTAGAACAAATGCATATAATAAATACAAATGCTAATTTAGCGATGCACATCGATGTACATTGCACGTATTATCAAGCACCGTTTAATATATTGATATGTATGCACAGAATAGGTTAAAACAATGTATAGCATTGGTTAAAACAATGTGTAAAAATAAATTGAAATGGAACTTACTTTGAGCCAATGTCAGTACAGGAGTTACACTAGATGGTGGGTCCCTCTAGATGCAGAATACAGCAGTAACGAATCTTTATATAGCAATACATATAACATGTGTTTGGTGTTAATTATTGGACTGTCATATCATTTATGTTCCTAATTAATTTTGCTTTTGGAAAATACAGATGTTCTGGACAATTCAATTGTAGCTATACGTTTGACTTATCAGTAGATGTACTTCATTAATATCATGAACATATGCAATTAAGAACATTCATATGAAACAGTGAGTCATCTTCAGACTATGGAATTTACGTTTTATCATGCACGTACGGATTCATACATTTACGTCGTGTATGTGTTAGCGTGGCTGGTGTAGCATATTTAGAAGTAGTCATTTTGCGAATCGGGATATTTTTGCTTATGTTCCTTCAAAATAAGGAAGTGGTTATCGTAATTATATCTATCTCTTTAAAAAACGATTTCTGTTTTGAGAAAATCTTACAAACGGCCCCTAAGATTGACACTTCGACAATACTTACATATCGACTTATATTGTCTATTCAATCTGCATTGTTTGTTATTGTCTCGTTTTATTGGAATGACAGTAGGGTAAAGTGAGGTTTGGTACTCCCTAGAACCTAGTTTAAACACACAGGGGCACTTTTTGCCACTGACCGTTTCAAGGCGGTAGCCGTATTGTCAACTCTTTTATTTTTGTGATGTCGTGTCTTCCCTTTTAGTCATCTTTATACTTGTTGTTTGTTTCTATGCATGCTTTTGTTGACTGTGGTCCTTGAATGCTGCATTTCCTGTTTGACCTTTATATCTACTTTTATCTACTTTCAAACAGGAATTTCCAGTGGCAAATACAATTACTCTATTTTTGAAATCAGTTGAAAAATAAATATTTCACATATAAGTAATACCAGGTATTCAAAACAATGATATATGTATTTAAAGAAATCTTGATAATGTTTGTAACACATCTTTAGACACTATCCTCTACAAATGCTCTATTTTATTCCGATTTTGTAATATTACTACATACTATAGTTATCTTGAAATTGCATAACGTTATAAAGATGTTTGTGAAAGTATCTGAATAGTTTTACAATCCTTGACATTAAACGTAAACTAATTTTAAATAGTTTAAATAACTATATGTTTGACATTTTGTTGGATCACACAGGGGTGGGGGTGTAATCAAAATGTGAAACGTATACTTGATGTTAACATTACCTTATAGTGATCCCCCTTCTGTTTTGATGGTCGAGCATGAAAGTATACTGATGGTGCTAGAATATGTAAGAAGATTCAGGTGAACTATTTCCAGGCTCCTCTTTCTTGTAATTCTCTGCAGTTTCCATTGAAATTTGAATTCAGTTAGTCATGCGAACCTTTATAATATATAATTTGAGTTTGAACATCGTACAGGTAACAGTCCAATCCGTCTAGATATGATATAAAATGGTATCAATTGCTTAACCATAATCTTACTGTTTATAATATTGTCTATGACCTTGTGGTAGGATAATTCTAGTTATAATGAATACCTTGATAGAATTGACATAAAGCGTCGTATTGTGCCACACATTTGACATTGATTGAGGGTCAAAGTTACTGGTCAGACCCCGTGACTCGCAACCATCAGGATGCTGAATGATTAAAGCATAAAGCAATAACGAAACGAAAACAAAGCGGCAGGATAGTAGCGAAAGTGTGTGCATATAAAATCGATTTAAGCTAACCAGTAGTCCCTATTGCCGTATTATTACCGTTCCTAGTCGATAAACTTAAACTTCACTACTTGTTATGTTGTGTATTGCCGCTTTCATTGATGCTGTTCAATTTGACTAACTCAACGGTGTAGTTTAGACCTATGGTGCCATTTCCTTTGGGTGCTGTGGTTTCTTTAGGACCATTTTCTCATTGTACACGTATGCGAGCTATGTGACAATTATATAAACAAACAATATGGATGGTGTATATGGGTAACAACTAAACATATTATTGAAAGTAACTAAAGTACTGGATATATCTATGTCTAAACTTCAGAGTATTGCTTTTATTGGAGACATATTTACATGACCAGTTCTGTGTTATTCTCCTTTTGCCTTCATATCATAGGCGTGGGAACTGGGAGTGGATGTGTGCAAGTCCCATACATTCAATAATTTTGACAGGGTAGACCAGAGTAGTGTCAACCCCACCCCCACCACCCTACCTCTCAGCCCGACCACCACACCTCCACCAAAACAAATACAATAAATCAAATAATAATAATAATTTGCCACATTATGTGTTGACCTGCCTTCCCCATATCTCAATTCCCCAACCGCAAAACGGAAAATGTGCTTTTGTCCGACAAAATTAATTGAATTGAAATGAACATTTCAAACTCTTTGCACATTTACATACACTCTGTTTCACTTCAAACCTTCCATTTCTATGTGATACACGAACCAAACAGGAATTAACATTTTAGAATATTTCCTAATTTAAGCTTGTTTTACTCACCAGTTCGTACACATTTCGTATATATTATTATAATAACATAGTGTGCATTTTAACGTTAGATGAATATAACACATTATGCGATTTCTTTGTATACTCTGAAATGTAACAAACATAATGTAGACTATTGTCAAAATATTGCAGTGGATGATATCACTCGATTAAGAAAGCAAGAGGCCCAAGAAAGCTCTAACGATCTACTGGCTATACAAACTTGACCCTAGGGTCACCATTTGAAAAATCTTGGAAGAAGACCATAAGCTTATGATAAATGCAAAAAACTAAATCTCTGGCTCTTGCAGTTTCACAAAAAAAAGATCTTGGTAAAACATGTGACACCTGAGTTGGGGCCAAATTTGACCTCAGTTTCACCATTTGAACAAACTTCGTAGAAGATCAAAAGCTTATGGTAAATGCAAAAGGTTAAACCTCCGGTTCTTGTTGTTTCAGCGAAGACGATTTTTAATCAAGTTTTCCTCTACATAAGTCTGTGCAAAATATGTGATTCCTGGGACGGGTAAAATTTTACCCCGGTGTCATCATTTGATCAAACGTGGTAGAAAGAAATCTAAAAGATCGGACAGGGAAAGTTACATTCAAGGAGGACAGTCAACCACAAAACATAGAAAAAACACGCAAACAGACAAACAAGAAGGCAAAAGCAATAATTAATGCAAACGACATCACAAACACAAAAGGGTTGACATAGGGCTACCGCCTTGGAACGGTCAGTGGCAAAGTAGGCCACTGGGGGTTTAAACCGGTTCTAGGGTGCACCAAACCTCACACTTACCCTACTGTCATCCCATTAAAACAGGACAGTGTAAATAAAGAAATCCCCGCCATGATCTAATCTCTAACCAACAAGGCAGCATCAATAGGCAAAATAAATACCTTTTGTCCAGTTTTTCACCAAATAATCAGGCAGCTGTAATCAAAGCTTTTAAAAGCACATTTTGATGTCTGAATGGTATATTAAATAGTGACAATCATTCTGTTCTACTCTGGGTAGGTAAGTCAACTCATCAAATATAATACATATGATAATGTCAGTTCTTTTCTCGATTGCAAATGGAGAACTTATCAGGAAAATCTATGACAAAAGAGTTTCAATTTTAACATTTTAACATGCAATCGTTACTAAACGTGTAAGATAGTGGATCAACAGAGCTTATGATCTCATGTTTAGTGGTTGACCATTGATTGTGCTATGACTCGACACATTGTCGATTGCATGATGATTGTATCATGACGTTTACATAAATCCTAAAAATGATGGTAAAGCTGCATGTATGTCTTCACTTTTGTTTTATTGTTCACTTGTAGATCATGAGACAATTTTTTGCTACCATCGCAGGTGGCAAATTCTTATTGGTTCCATGTTATATAGTGCATTTAGAGAAACACATATCCATGATAGCAGTGCCAACAGGGTAGTTTTTTCCTGTTATTTGAGTTATCTCCCTCTTTTAAATAAAAATCAGATTTCCTTTAAAAATTGTTTTCTGTGAAAGTATAAGTGCTAGAGGTCTAATATTTGCATATGGCATAAGCTTATAGTCCGCTATATAATTTATTAAAATGGCAACCCTTGGTCATATTTGGCACCGCCCCAGGGGACACGTATTTACATAAGAGTTATATAGAATCATCATATGATCAATGAGTTATATAGGACACAGCTGATTTTTTAACCGTTTAACCTTTCCTGAAATTGCAAGAGCTAGACGTGTAATAGCTTCCACTTAGTATACGCTTATGGTCCTCTACCAAATTTATTAAATTCGTGACCCTGGGATCATATTTGGCCCCAACCCAGGGTCACATGTTTACATAGAGTTATATAGAATCATCTTTAAAACAGATCTTCTCTTACACCATACGTGTGGTATGGTGTAACGGTAGTCAGATTTTCTATGTATTGTTCTAAATTCCTGATTTATAAATGCTTTTTAAACACAATATTGATAATGGTAATAAAATGTGATAAAATGCCATTGATAGAACGTTATAATTATAACTATTCCTCTGTAATATATGTATTCATTCTCTAAATGAAGTATGCTTGTTTGTACTCTTCCCTGAAAATACCGCCTTGTTTAGGCAATAAACATGTAAATGTTATGCCAAATAAAATATTGAAATTAATTGAATTTAATTGATGAAAATAATTATACGGTTTGATAAAGAGATGTCTGTGGTACATAGTTATATAATCTCTTCTACTCGCGAATTTATGAACGGCCTTTGATAGTTACCATGATGTAATGTGATATAAGGTTTCAATTTAATATCATGGTAATCGAATTATTTTCTCTTCAAATGTACGTACGGCACGGATTCTATTTATTATCCAATTACATCTGATATATATCTATTTCATGTATACATGCTAATTTTTCTAATAGATATTTTTTTAATTTTCAACCATCAATTTGGTATTCTATTTATTCTCCCCGTCATTATTTTGTTTTTCATAAATCTTTATTATTATATATACAATAAAATCCAAGTGCTGTAAATAGTCACTCGGACGGTACTCTTAAATAAAAAAGAGATGAAAAATTATGACTTTACTGAATAAATACTGATAAAGGTGATCCTTTGGGAGCAAAAAACACAATTAAGAGAATAAAGCAGCAGACTCGGTTTTATTGAGTCTGTTCATGAGAAGTAATGAAAAAAGCAACACCTCTCACGCCCCCTAGCACCGGCTTAAGCGGTATTCCACTTCAAAGCCACCTATATTGGGCTCGTTGGTCCCAAAGGACCAGTAAAAATAACACTACTGATTCGTAGAACGGGGAGAATTTTTACAGCCGCCACACTGCACTAAACGAACGCTAGTGTGAATGTTAATAAATACTGATAAAGGTGATCCTTTGTGAGCAACAAACACAATTAAGAGAATAAAGCAGCAGACTCGGTTTTATTGAGTCTGTTCATGAGAAGTAATGAAAACTATAACTTCAACTGTGTAATGTACATGTATATATAATCTGAATGTTCATTTAATCACTCTTCACTGTTCACTATTTACACTCAC
The DNA here is from genome assembly GCA_037043455.1 of Cyrtodaria siliqua. Taxonomy (NCBI): domain Eukaryota; kingdom Metazoa; phylum Mollusca; class Bivalvia; order Adapedonta; family Hiatellidae; genus Cyrtodaria; species Cyrtodaria siliqua. Next base: position 6,938 of record JAWPHD010003798.1, read on the forward strand.
TGTTCATAAAATCTGTTCACTGTTCAATATTTGCACTATTCACTGTTCAATATGTGCACTATTCAAATTTACACTGTTCACTGTTCAAAATTAACACCGTCCATTGTTCAAGGGAGAGAAGAGTCACGTATGTATATATAAGATATAGATAACTTTATTTCCAAATTCCAATAGGCTTAAAAGCCCGTGAGGATACAATATACAGTTACATAAAACATGGCAACAGTGTAGGATTTTACAAACAAGAAACTTTTGTTAATCTTAGACAGTCACAGCAAAATGCACGTATACTGGCACGCACGCATGCACTCACTCAATCACTTACGCACTCACGCGCACAACAATTTCTATCATTTGTTAAGTGGACTTAAGCATTGAGAAGGCGTATTACTACATAATATAAATAAATACTGAACCATACATTTCATAACACATTCGGTAAAAAAAAATTACCTATATTTACTAATTTCCATATAATGTTTCGTTTTGTAATTTAAATGCTTTTAAAACAAAGGTACAAAGCTTGTGAATATATACTTTATTTTGTGAATTTAGTAATTCCAAAAATTTCATCATGTTTGGCCTCTTGTAAAAATAGTGTGGAATGTATTGCTTTCTTAAGACAGTATATGTTTGGCATTCCAACACTAAATGAAATTCATCTTCAAGTTTATTACAAAATAAACGTAATCTATCAATAACAGGAATTCTGTTTGGTTTAACCCATCTTCCCGCTTCAATTTGCAACCTATGAGATGACACCCGTAATTTGGTAAGTGCTTGACACATTTTTAAAATATTTATATTATCAAGATATGGTTGAAACTGAAAAGATGCAAAGCTCCAATAAAACACTGCTCTGGTGGAGATATCTAATCGACTATGCCAATTTTGAGCAAAATTGTCATTTAACCGTTGCTTTAATACTGCAAGAAATAAATTACAATTACCAACACTTTGTTGTAACCATACATCATAAAACCCAAGAGAGGACAATAAGTGTTTTAACTGTGAAACCCAGTTTTTTTTGCGAGGATATATTTCACAGTCATTTAACATCATGTTATACACTATTTTTATATATTTACGTTCATGTACGCGAATGATTTTTAACCAATATTTAACAATTATAAAATATCTTCTTGTAATAAATGATGTTCTACCAAATTCCCCATATATAAAACCATTTTATAAGCAGTGAGTTATAATATTATTGATAATTTTTAACTATGGTTAACAAACGAAATGAAATATCTTAAAGAGTGCCGTTTACAGAATGTTTTAGTAATTTTGTTGAGAACTTTAACTTAGAAATAGGGGTATTTTTTGTAATAATTATGCAATCTTATAATCAGAGTTTTAGGTGAAATTAGTATATTTTTTGCAATAGTTTACAGTACATTTTCACATATGGGATTGCCTTATATTAGACACCTTAAAACAGACTTCACGGCAATCGCACTTGTACTTTGCCACTGACCGTTCCAAGGCGGTAGCCCTATTGTCAACGCTTTTGTGTTTGTGATGTCGTTTGCATTTATTATTGCTTTTGCCTTCTTGTTTGTCTGTTTGCGTGTTTGTTTCTGTGTTTTGTGGTTGACTGTCCTCCTTGAATGCTACTTTCCCTGTCCGTTCGTGTTATATTTCTTGTAAGAAGGCACCATATAGTAATACATTTTATATATGTATGTTCTAAAATAATATAATATGAAAGTGTAATAAAATCAATAATTACCAGTTACAGATCACCCCAATGCGTCCATCCTCGAAGCAAGGTCCGGTACAATCCTACTTCCCGGGGGAAGGCATTGATGTAAATACAACACCGGTGCCACATGTAGTCGGAAATGTCTACAGTGGACGGAAAACAGTCGACACCGACCAATTAGTCCGACGCCTGAGAAGGCGCCTGAGAAGGACCAATCCGCCGGATATCGTCTGCCGTCCGCCAACCTGAACTGCATATAAGTGACTTTAATACATTTTGAAAAATGTAGGGAAACAGTTCTCAACACACATTATATGGTTATACGATCTGTAATCCCATCACTGAAACGAGAAAAAAATTGCAAATAGTGTGTTTTTAACATATAAACCTAACTATATGAGTGAAAATGGTTCCAATACTGGATTACATACACATATGAGTGAAGATGAATGATACTAACTACTGAATATGAGGTACTTATAATAATTCCAAAAACTAGATTACACAGCACGATGCAAATGATGATACAAGTAATAAATTAGTTAGCAATCAATAGAAACCGGTGTAAAGTACGTTTTAATATCAAGACAAGGATCAAATGTTATTTCGTTTGTTGTAGCATTTATAGTTCCAAAACTATAATCACACCAAAAGTGACCAAAATTAACAACACCCATTCTGGATAAATCAGCGAACATTCCGTATTTAATTTTGTTCAAAAACATTTGGACTAATGCAAATGGCGTAAATGTTTTATCTTCGTGTTTTGTAAGTACAAGTCCAAATAATATGTATAGATTCCGTAAGCAAAATAAGTGCGCTATTATGAATATCTCTGTCTAATTTCGGTTGAACCATTTTGCATTCTATGAAAAGATGACTTACAGTTTCTATTGATTTACAAAAGGGACATGTTTTATCTTTAGTAATATGTCTCACTGACAAATAATAATTCACATATATAACATCATGACCTATTTTCCAGGCAGTATTTCTGACATCTGGATCGATACACGGTAAGTATGTTCTCCCCGTCATTGGTGCATGGGGGTCGGGGAGGGCCATCCCCCGATGCACCTTACAATATTGAATGCATTTATTTATAAACTGTTTTTTAAATAGTAAATAAAATTTGTACAGGATGGGGCAGAATTATTTTGTTTTTGAAAGAATATATTATATTTTCTTATTTAGTATAATATCTAATTTGTCATTCCCTAATCATATATCGGAGTCTGACCAGTTGGTTACAGTCTCAGTGCATTTGCTATTACTGATATTAATTCTTCTAATATACGATATAAATAAATTAATAAACATTATCGTTTGTCGTTATATACATTCTACATATACTGATAATATACCGATAATCTCTATTAGATTCGTTACTAAAATATTAATTGCTACTTTCGGTATTCTCCGTACTACTCACCTGCTGTTTTTGTTATATTTCGGAATGTACGGTACGGTACGGTCTTTACTCCTAGTCTCATGTAGACGCTTGTTTGCGTTATCAGACATATGCGCATTAATTTCTACAGGATCAAAGCCCTTCAAAACCGGCGTATTACTTAAACTTAAGTTAAAATCACGTAATGTTTACCAACGCTCACATATTTATCAATATGTTGTCAATATACGGATATTTTGCCAATTTACAGCCTTGCAAATTATACTACTTGTCTGGTGCTATTGTTACCCAGCTATAAATAATAGTGTATTGTGTGCACGTTCTTTCCCTGTTTCAATTCTTTAATACTGCATTTTCATTTACATATACATATATATATAGTCGTTAGAATTTGATTTGTGTTAATTGTAGTTTGCAGTTATCTATGTTTAAGGTTTTAGTCGACATATGCAGCGGTAATTAATACTAGGACTCAGTGCTCCTTACAAATAGTTTAACTCTGAACAGCCATTCTCTGAGTTTCTCACCAGGCTTATATATCAATGGTCAGCCAAAAAGTGCTATTAATAGAAAAATATGTATACTTTAAGAACTTCAAGGTAACCACGCATTAATCAATTGACCATTCCCTGTCTGAATACAGGAAGCTCTGGTAACAGTCTTTGTCATATCTCTGAGAATTTCTACGGACCTAATCAATCATAGTCAATTTAATTCCGCCGAAATATACTGGTCAGTATTTAAATATATGCAAGTGTTAAGGTCAGCAAATAGCCTGAACAGATTTTCATTGGTCAAAGTGTCCACTTCACCATGACAACCACTCTGAGAAATGATCACATAAAATGGCATGTAGCTACCTAAAGATCACATGCTCCCTTATACTTCAACGTGATACATTAAAAGAAAGTTGATCTACATTCTGAATTGACTGTTTTCTCAGGTAAGAATTTTCATTATTTTCATAATTTTCATTATTTTAACATGAATATTTATGCACTTATCACAATTTACTATGTCTAGTTCTATTTGGAATACTGCATTGTTTCATGTGCAATTCAAGCTTGTGCGTTTGTCATAACCAAAATGAAATATTCAACTTCGGTTCAATAATTCTAAGAATAAATACTAGACATAAACGTATTGCAAGTTTAACTTAAGGTCACGGTCATCGTCCGTACGACTTCTCAATTTCAATAATATTGTTTATCTACAGCCGTATGTAATGTAAATTCGATGCAGGCATATAACAAGTCGGTGAATAAACCTATGTTCCGACTGATACGTATAAGAATATTGTTCATACAGACATACTTGTTTTCTAAGGGATTGATTCATAAATATATTGATTGATTCATAAATATATTGTACATGTAAACAATGTTCTTCTATTAATGCGATTTATGTATTCATGTTTACATGATAGAGCCAGGAACTATTATATGTGTTTACCTAAGTATTAACGAGTTTACTTTATTGGCATACACTTATTTTATTATTCTGAGCAAATTAGGAGTAACATAATTGTATGTGTATATTTAAGAGTACATAATATTATGCATATGTTAACCCTTATAGTATGTAACAATAAGGACTTGCTCCCTTATACTTCAACGTGATACATTAAAAGAAAGTTGATCTACATTCTGAATTGATTGTTTTCTCATGCCCCACAGAAGTGACCACCCCGAGTACCTAAGCCAAGCGAGTATACCCCAAACATTACCACGGTCACAATTGGTGTAAGCCGGAATGATGAGTGTAGAAACCAGACAAGGCAGGAAAACAACACACGCTGAGGACTTTCCATCCGGTAGCGGACAAGTCGTGCAGACTCATAGCACTGAACACAGAGTTAAAGGTTTGTCCTTACACGATTCCATAATTCAAACGTTTTCACATGGGCATTCCGACCCCGAAAATTGGCTAGACATGTTCAATAGCCATTTCAATCTCAGGAAAGCTTCCGAACATGACAAGCTAGAATCCATTATTTTTTTTGTAGACGATAATGTTAGAAAATGGCTAAGGACACTTCTCCCCAACGAAATAGATGCTTGGGATCATTTTTCAACTGCATTTATGCATAGATACGGGAAATGTGACACATATGCCCTACATTCAACATTACTGAATAAACATCAGCTCCCAAATGAAAACGTTCTTGACTACATTACCGAAATGCAGCATACCGCTAGGTTAGCAGGACTCCCTGATGATAATCTAATTCAAATATTAATAAATAGAGTGTTACCTTCAATAAAACCAGACCTTCTTAAAGGCGTCCCGAAAACAATTAGAGACGTTATTTCAATATCAAGACTTGCCGCCACCGCAAATGCTGCCGGTGATTCACATACTTTAGCTGCAATAGACACGATACAATCAAAAATTGATAATTTTTCCACACAGTTTCACAATTTCGAAGAAAAGCTGAGCAATATATCACACGCAGTCTCCTCACTACATGCTCCCGATGCAAACAAGGGACATACCTTTCAGCATACGCATGCACAACAATCAAATCGTATTAACGAGCATCACTACACCACTAACCGCCATCAGCGTCCAAGCTATCAACCACCAAACCAGTTTAACCCCCGCCCTATGCTCTCCCACCCACAAAACAGACACCAACACACGCCTTCTTACAGTACGTATAGGTGTTGGAGCTGTGGAAACGCAGATCATTTTCGCAATGACTGCCCCAACAGATATGATATATGCAAGGTGTGTGGACTTACCGGTCACATTGCCAGGGCTTGCGGTAAAACCCAATAGCGGTGTTCGCCTGCCAAGGGTTACGAGACTACATTGGAAAGGCCAAATGAACGAAATACTCATGCAAATCCTAAACTAAACAAGGCTGACATTGCTTTAATCAATTTTGCTACTTCAATAGATTCAAGTATGGTCCAAATCTCCATGGGATCTATCCCAAATAAGGCCTTGCTCGATACAGGCGCTAGTATTTCTTGTATTTCACAGTCTCTTTTTCAACGATTACAGAATGTCGCCAAAAGTGAGAACTCCACTCTCTATACGACCACACATTCTAAGTATAAGCATGTTTTCGGTGTAGGAGGCGAGATTCTTCAAGTTTCCGGGTGTGCTACTATTATATTTAAGATAGGAAACAAAAGTTTTAAGCACACCTTTCATGTTTTCAAAAGACTACATCACCCTCTTATACTAGGTGTTGACTTCCTTCAGGCGAATAAATGTACCATTTGCTATGATACTTCAACATTACAGACAGCCGCCTGTAAACCCATTGTTTCATTGTGTTCTACGATCAATTCTTCCTATTACACTGGGTTAGCTAGAGCAGTGTCAAACGTTACTGTCCCGCCTCAGTAATCAGTCAGATTCCAGATTCGTCTTTCTAGAGTGCAAAATAATTGTACAGTCATGATTGAGCCGGACTCTAAACTTGCCTCAAACCATTGCCTTGCTGGTGCTCGACTGTTGGTCAATTCGACAAACGGTAGAGCTTGCTTTGAAGTCATAAACCCTATGAATACACCTACTCATATACGGGCATCACAGGTCGTCGGTAAAATATTTCTTAGCAATGAAGTAATTCCCTTCAATTCAGACAATTCCAAACCATCTATCAATTCCATATCAGAAACTGCAACATTCTCCGATTTTGATTACATGAGAGAAGCTGAAAATCTCGGGATAAAATTTGATTCACCTCTCTTGTCGGAACCCCAAAAACGTTCTCTTCTCAGCTTCCTGGGGTAAAACTATGATGTTTTTGCTACAGACAGTAGCGACATCGGTTGCACGAACATGTACTCCCATACTATCGACACGGGCGACAACCCACCTTGCCGTCAACGTCCCTACAGACAAAACCCTGAAAACAGAGCTATTATTGATCAGCATACTGAGCAAATGTTAAAGGATGGCATTATTACAGAAACCGATTCTATGTGGGCTGCCCCCGTCGTCTTAGTTAAAAAGAAAAATAACAAGATGAGATTTACAGTTGACTTTAGAGGACTCAATTCACGAACTAGACAAATACATTTTCCAATTCCTGACTTACAAGACGCGCTAGACTGCGTCGGCACTGCTCAATCCAAGTTTTTCAGTGTAATGGATCTGAAATCGTCTTTTTGGCAAATACCTTTAGACCCCTCCACTGCACATAAACAGCTTTTGTTACACACAGCGCAAGCTATCAATTCAACAGAATTCCATATGGCATAACAGCTGGACCTATGGCTTTTCAAATGGTTATGTCCCGCGTCCTTCAAGGAATAAATTTCAAGTATGCTTTAGTGTTCATAAATGACATTTTGCGTCATAGTCCTGACTTCGAAACGCATATTGCCCATCTAAGAACCATTTTCAACCGCCTGCGCAGTGCTAATCTTAAACGTAATCCAGATAAATGCCAGTTCGTCACAGAAAAAGTAGAATACTTAGGTCACATTCTTTCTCACAAAGGGATCGAAATGAACCCAGCAAAAACAGAGGTTGTCAACATTTATCCTCGTCCCTTTAACATGCAAACAAGTGCGTCAATTCCTAGGTCTTTGCAACTTTTACAGGAGATACGTACTGAATTATTCAAAAATATTTCACCCCTTCAATAAACTTTTAATCAAAAATAAATGAAAAAGTCAAATGGACCGACGAATGTCAACAAGCATTCACATTTCTTAAAGAAAAACTTACATCCCCTCCCATTCTTGCATTCCCAGACCTGAACAGGCCATTTAAGATAGAAGTAGATGCATCGGGTACAGCCATAGGACATATCCTATCACAGGAAGATGATTTAGGCAGAACAAAGGTTATTGCCTACGGTGGTAGAAGCTTACGTTCAAATGAAATCAAGTGGGATGTTACGGACTGGGAAGGACTCTGTCTTGTAGAAACAATTAAACTTTACCACCCGTATCTTGCAAATTCCCATTTTGAGGTCTTTACGGATCACATTGCTCTAAAATGGTTACAAACAATCAAATTAGGAATAGGGCGCCAGGTTAGATGGTCCCTATTACTCCAAAACTACAGATTTACTATTACACATAAGGCCGGCATTAAAAACCAAAATGCAGACGCGCTTTCTAGGAGACCTTATCCCGAAACACCAGACGACCCATCAGATGATGAATTTGACTTTTCTATCAATAACAGCCTACCTTGCCAACTTATACTTTCAACGAACCTGAACCTATCATAACAGGTGAAAGTTCGGTCACACACGATCAATCTGATGAAGATAAGCAGTATACCTGTGTGACATTCGAGTACCCTCCCCCCACCCCCCTCCCCCCGTAGTTCAAGACCCACTAGTTGCTGGACTAGCATTGAATGATGACGAACCCATAGTTACCCCGCAATCTATCCCACAGGTAGAAAAGGAAACATTGCAAGCTGTATCTGACCTACAACGCAAATGTGCAGACTTGCAGCCTATTCTTTACTTCCTAGAATTCGGTATCCTCCCTGATAATTCAAAAGCAGCAATAAAACTGGTCGCAGAAGCCCAACAATGCGTAATAATTGATGGTGTTCTTTATCATTACCTAAAGACCCGATCGAGAGGTGTCCTAAAGCCATTGTGCTACCAGAGACAGCTAGCGGTACCCACTGAACTAAGAGAAGATATCTTACTCGCTTACCATGACGGAGCGGGCGGTTCACATTTCGGATTTGACAAGTCCTATTCATCAATAGGGCTAAAATATTTCTGTCCCAATATGTACCGCGATGTCGAAAATCACATACGGTCATGTGACCGTTGTCAAAAGGCTAACAGACATTACCACCATAAGAAAGCCCCCTTAAATCCAATTCCAATATCAGAGCCCTTTGCTCGACTCCATATGGATATCTTAGGGCCACTGACACAAACTGCAGAAAACTATAAATATATTCTTGTAGTAGTAGATTCATGTACTGGATGGATAGAAGGGTTCCCACTAGTCAACCAGGATGCAAAAACAGTTGCTAACAAACTATACTCCGAAATTTTCTGCCGCTACGGTAGTCCCCTATGCATTGTTTCAGATCAAGGTGCTAACTTTATGTCAGAAATGGTGCAAGCGTTGTGTCAACTTTCCCAGGTCACTCGACACAATACTTCCGCCTACTATCCAGCTTGTAACGGTAGAGTAGAGGTAGAGGTTATGAATAGCATAATAGGCAAATATTGCTCACAACACCAAGAGAAATGGTCTCAATTCCTTCCAGCTATTCTCATGGGTCTTCGCATGTCTAACCATTCTTCCTCTAAGCAGTCTCCATTCCACATGCTGTTCGGACGTCAGATGCGTACACCTATCTATTGTAGTCTCATTCCCAAAGACATCAATTCACAACCACTAAAGGAGTACATAAAAGATATTCAACAGAAGCAGCACATTTCACTAGAAACAGCACTTGACAATTCCACTATTGCAAAACAGAAACTATCACACGATAAAACTGCAGAAATATCAAAATTCAGAGTGGGTGACAAAGTCTTGAAACGGAATTTAAAGGCCTACTTTGATCATGATATTCGAACTGCTCCCTCTCAAGATATTCACAATCATAAAGATAACACTAGCGTACTACCTTCATCTCTCTCCCCTCAAGCAGTACAATTCACCCCTGCCCGTACTAAAAGTAAACAGGCTACACATACAACATCAACTACAAGTGATCAAATGTGGTACAATATCGAACGTATTCTTGAAGGGAAAGTCATTAACGATCAACAAATGTACAAAATCAAATGGCAAGGATAGAATGATCCTACATAAGAACCAGAGCAAAATATTGACCCTAACTTTTTACATCAATATTTGAGAACTCATACAAAGCAAGGGAAACGACAGAAGGTCGTTAAAAGGCATACGTACTTTAAAAACTAGAGCTGTGACTCACGAGCATATACCTACGTGAATCACATACACCTGTTATTCAGGATGGCACCAATTCATGAACACAAGTGCAATAAATCCGATTCACAGTTCTTCATTATTCATTGACATAATACAGGTTCCATGTAAAATGCTGAGAAGCTTAAAAAAGATAAGAGTCCTAAAGTGCGAGTTATTATTTGCAGGATTCATAACGAGATCCAAAAATGTTTTGATTTTTTTTTTGAAACTCTAATTAATGAACAGATTTATTGAATTAAAATCGGTAATAATCATAACTGATTATTGTTTATTGTGAGTACCGTTGAGGCGGGCACTTCCTTCTCACTCATTCCTTAGATCTATTCGTTATTAAAGTTATTTCCGCTATCCTGTTAGAACTCCCTTTGCGACTCTTAGCAATAATACCCGTATCTTGGATTCTGTCGGCCGGAACTATAAGCATACAGCAACATATTAAGCTATGAAACAGCGGTTCCTTATAACCCTATTCCGATTACTGGACACACACACCGATACACTGTTACACCACTATCAACATTCAGCATAAAAAAGCAGTAAGATACAGTCCCTCAATTATACACATTGATTTAAGGCAGCATTGCAGGTTTTAGAGCAAGTAATAATAATAATAATAATAATAATACACTGTAATAGAATGGTTGCTTTATGTAAATAAACTTTATAAATACAAAATTATTACCATAATTGCAACTATATTAATGAGTATACTGGTATACTGCACACATTGCAATAAAAACAAACCCATCGGGATTTTCAACAATACAATAACAACAAAATGCTGCACTTCGGAAATAGGCCTGGCCTTGAACAATTGCTCGAGTATATACATACCTCCATCCCCATTATTTTGAATGTATCTTTCCCGATTTTTTGTTTTATTCAATTGTAAACTTCGGTTTAAAAACTGTATTCCAATTCTTATTCAACTTTTTTATTACAATATGAATAGATAAGGAATTATTATTATTTTTTTCCAAATATTGAACATGGTCTACCAATTTCGGTGTGTCGTTATGTCTGAAAACGATGGACTCTAAGGCATACCGACAGCGAGTTCAAACACGGACACAACCTCATAGTTCAAAACAAAAGCAACAATATACTGCGGTCAGTGTATCTACGATGGCCCATTTGGCTCACATTTACTTCACTTCTATTTCCTGACTTCCGCATTCCGCATTCCGAATTCCGCATTCCGCATTCCGCATTTCGTAGTTATTTTTGCCAGCGCTATATATCACTAGCGGACACAGAGTGGTGTGTAAACTCAGAGTGGATTACTAGCGGTTACAGAGGGAAGCCAGTGGGGGCCGAACTGAGATGTTCTAAATTATATAATATATATTATATTAAGCCCCCTCCCCCCACACACACACCACCACCACACCCCCACACCCGTGAAAAATCGCAAATGTTTGGTTTTTATTGTTAAAACATTTGGTCTAAGTTAGACTCTTTCCCCACGCCTCGAGGTAAAATCCTAGATCCGCGTATGTGGATCCTTGGATCACATCTATCAAACTCGAGTTAAAAAATGATTTGCTTTTTTAATTACGTTATTTTTAACTTTCGAGTATATATTAACGCGTATTCGCACCACTTAGATTTTAAGAGAAGGTAATGGCTCTCAGCGAGAATGAAAAAAACAACGCAAAAAATAATAATAATAATAATGCTACTACTATTACTAGGTATACTACTACTACTACTACTACTACTACTACTACTACTACTACTACTACTTTTACTACTACTACTACTACTACTACTACTACAACAACAACTACTACTACTACTTCTACCGCTACTACAACTACTAATAATAATAATTCTACTACTACTACTACTACTACTACTACTACTACTAGATCTACTACTACTACTACTACTACTACTACTACTACTAGATCTACTTCTACTACTATTACTACTACTACTACTACTACTACTACTACTACTACTACTAGTGCTACTACTATTACTACTACTACTACTACTACTACTACTACTACTACTACTAATCCTAATGCTACTGCTACTGCTACTACTACTACTACTACTACTAATGCTACTACACCACTCACACACATAACAATCTCTTGACTTCTGAATTCCGCATTCCGCATTCCGCATTCCGAATTCCGCATTCCGCATTCCGCATTCCGAATTCCGCATTCCGCATTCCGAATTCCGCATTCCGCATTCCTAATTCCGCATTCCGCATTCCGAATTCTGCATTTAGAAGTAGGTAGTAAGATAATAATAATAATAATAATAATAATAATAATAATAATAATAAAAATAATAACATTATTATTATTAATAATATAATAATAATAATAATAATAATAATTTATGCATGCACTTGTGTTGTGAAATCTCAGTGTTACTGTTAAAGATGCAATTACTTCTCATGTTTTATATTTAATAACCATGTAATATAAAAGTGTATGTATAAAAGTGTATGTATAAAAGTGTATGTATACAAGTGTATGAAAATTGCCAGTGACCACGATTGTTGTATTTTTACTACTATATAAACCTATTTTTACTACTTATATAAACCCCATAACATTAAGTTAAATTCCCTATAACCTGAGTATCAGTGTATACTTTGTATAAATACACCATAAACGTATATACTATTATACCCTATAAATAAACACTACTTGAGTATCTGCTTTTCCTTTGTATATACTCATACTATAAACTTCAATATAAAATATAAGCTTTTCAAAAATACTCTTATTTATTATTAGTGCCAATATGAAAAAAAAAACTTATTTTTTTGCTTTTGTTTTTTTTCATTCTCTCTGAGGCGAAGCCATTACCTTCTCTTAAAATGTAAGTGGTGCAAATAAGCTTTAATAAATACCCGAAACTTAAAAATAACATAATTGAAAAAGCAAAACATTTTTTAACTCGAGTTTGATAGATCAACATACGCGGATCCAGTATTTTACCTCGAGGCGTGGGGAGAGAGACTAACTTAGACCAAATGTTTTAACAATAAAAACCAACATTTGCGACTTTTCACGGGTGTGGGGTGGGGTGGTGGTGTGGGGGGCTTAATATAATATATCTTATATAATTTAGAAAATCTCAGTCAGTCCAGCCCACACGGGCTTCCCTCTGGATCCGCTAGTGATCCACTCTGAGTTTATACATCATACTGGATCCACTAGTGATATATTGAATTGAACTGGATTTTAAGGCGCACAAACACATGAAAGGTTATATGGCGCCTAACAGGCATGGACATGCCAGCTCGTCCTCCATGTACATCGAGATAAAATATGGAGAATGGGCCTAGGACCTTCTCATTCTGAACTACAGAGTTGCTGCAAATTCTATTGTAGACACTCCATTTACGTTGGAGCCATGTTTATTGTTTTTCTGCCGCTGCTCTTAGTGATGTGAGCGAGATGGCACCTGAAACAATGCAGGGGTCATGATGAAGACCTTTAATGAGCATGAACAAAAAACGACAAAATGAATAGGAATGGGGGGAGGGGTGTCCCACACCTCTGCATGTGACGGTGTGTTTGCAGTGGTTGTATTCTACCCCGGCAACCGCACGGGGACCACTGGTGATATATAGCGCTGTGATATATAGCGCTGGCAAATATTACTACGAAATGCGGAATGCGGAATTCGGAATGCGGAATGAGGAATGCGGAATGCGGAATTCGGAATGCGGAATGCGGAAGTCAAGAAATAGAAGTGAAGTAAATGTGAGCCAAATGGGCCATCGTAGTGTATCAGTGTGTGCATAGTGCTAATCAACTCCCATTTCGGACAATGTACATTCCAGTTCATGAAGGGTGTTCCAAAACATCATTGTAAATATATACCTCCAGTTCACCAAGTGTGTTCCGCAACTTCCAGTGACTTGTACTAGTGTTTCAAAGAATAAACATCACTATGTTTAATTACATTTGATACAATGTTTCATCGATGACGATATCCAATAATTTTCAAGAAGTAATGTGAATCACGCGAGATGTATAAATGAACATTCCTGTCCGAAACGTGTGTTCCATATACGAGACTATTGACAGAGTTATAAATGTAAAAATTATTTTTAGCCGGAGCTAAAACTTTCACCAATCCAGAGGGGATTGTTACCCAGCTATAATTAATAGTGTATTGTGTGCATTTTCTTTCCCTGTTTGAATTCTTTAATATTGCATTTTCATTTACATATACATAAAAAAATAAGAGGCGCCAGAATAAAAAGGGATTTGCCAATAAAATCCCTTTTTCACTATATAAATGAGCATTTTATATAGGGTAAAAATGCAAATAAACACCGCCCAATTTTCACTTTGCAAAAAAACGTGCTATCCAAGAGCTAAAATATGCTCCATGCAGAGGCCACATTGACACGAGCGTGGAAATTTCCTCGCATTTTCATGGCATAAAAACGAGGAAATTTCCTCGTTTTGCAGCAGTAGTGCCAAGTAACAACAAACAGTGTTTTGAGTTATGTGGAAATCCTATCCATGCAAAAACGAGGAAATTTCCTCGTTTTGCAGCAGTCGTGCCCAGTAGTGCCAAGTAAAACAATATATAGTATCAATCTTTATTATTAAAAGGTATGTACAATGAACAAACACAATCAAATTAAAGTACATGTACAAAAGGCGAGGAAATTTCCTCGTTTTGTCGCAGTTATGCCGATCCATGTAAAATCGAGGAAATTTCCTCGTTTTGCCTCAGTAGTGCCCAGTAAAAGTGATAACAAACTGTGTTTTGAGTCATGTGTAAATCCTATCCATGGAAGAAGGAGGAAATTTCCTCGTTTTACAGCAGTAGTGCTCAGTAACAACAAGCTGTGTTTTAAGTCTTTTGTAGATATCCATGTAAAAACGAGGAAATTTCCTCGTTTTTTGCCGCAGTAGAACCAAGTAAAAACAAACTGTATTTTGAATCATGTGTATAAAAACGAGGAAATTTCCTCGTTTTGCAGCAGTAGTGCCAAGTAACAACAAACAGTGTTTTGAGTCATGTGTAATTCCTATCCATGCAAAAACGAGGAAATTTCCTCGTTTTGCAGCAGTAGTGCCCAGTAACAACAAACTGCGTTTTGAAACTTTTGTAGATCCCATCCCTGTAAAAACGAGGAAATTTCCTCGTTTTTTGCCGCAGTAGAACCAAATAACAACAAACTGTGTTTTGAGTCATGTGTAAATCCTATCCATGTAAAAACGAGGAAATTTCCTCGTTTTGCAGCAGTAGTGCCCAGTAACAACAAACTGCGTTTTGAAACTTTTGTAGATCCCATCCCTGTAAAAACGAGGAAATTTCCTCGTTTTTTGCCGCAGTAGAACCAAGTAACAACAAACTGTGTTTTGAGTCATGTGTAAATCCTATCCATGTAAAAACGAGGAAATTTCCTCGTTTTGCAGAAGTAGTGCCCAGTAACAACAAACTGCCTTTTGAGCCTTTTGTAGATCCTATCCAATGCCGCAGTAGTGCCAAGCAACAACAAACTGTGTTTTGAGTCATGTGTAAATCCTATTCATGTAATAACGAGGTAATTTCTTCGTTTTGTCACAATAAGAAGAAAAGACCATGAATATGTAGTTTTTGTGATTTACGCAATCAACTGACGAGACACTTTTTAAACGAATAACGACATAATTTAAATAAAATGTATAGAGGATATTTGTTGGTTTGTCCTGAATATAGGATTTATTTTCATCTCGAAGTGATAAAACTTATATTTTATCGTGCTTTAGCATGGTAACCCTTTTCTTGTAACAGGCATGGGTCTACACTAAAAACAACGCATATTACATCTAGACGGTGAACAATGATTTTTTTCAATCACAAGTATCCTGAATAATATAGCTTCCCTGGTGACATATGTGCTTAACCTACAATATGTGGGATAGTATTCGCCAATTTGTTACCAATACAGTGGCGAATGAGCTTTCTTATCGACACGAATACACAAAAGTCATCAAAGCGAGAGAGATATCTTAAAAACAGATATCTCTCAAAGAACAGAGATATCTCGTTAAAAAAGAGATACATCCTGAAGTTAAAGAGAAATCTCTCTAACTTAAAAGTGGTATATTTTTTTGAATAATTATAGGTTATTAGATATGTATGGGGATATATGCATGATTTCTTCAGCGTAACAATATTGCGAGACTTTAGGAGCGTAATACGATGAAGAACGAGTGCATATAAATACCAAAACAATTACTACTACTACTACGGCTTTCATTGATGATAATACTATACCTTAAACAACTGCTCCTGCTACTACACTACTACTGCTACTACTACTACTTTTAGAACTGCTAATACCATTACTACTACTAATAATAATATTTGTAGTAGTAGAAATAGTAGCAGTAGTAGACTAGTAGTAGCAACAGCAGTAGTAGTAGTACTATTAGTAGCAGCAGCAGCAGTAGTAGAAGCTGCAGCAGCAGCAGTATAAATAGTAGTAGCTGCAGCAGAACAGCAGCATTAGCAGTATAAGTAGCAGCAGAGCAACATCAGTAGTAGTAGTAGTAGTAGTAGTAGTAGTAATAGTAGTAGTAGTAGTAGCAGAAGCAGCAGTAGTTGCATTAGCAGCAGTAACAGTCGTAGCAGCAGTAGTAGTAGCAGCACCAATATGAACATCAATCAAGTCGAAATATCAAATTTAACATAAGGCAATACATAATAAAAAAACATGTTCGCTCTGTTTCATAAGTGGTATATGCTTAGGAGAATCGTTATGTGATCCACCTGTCTCTTCTTCCTTATGTTTCTGGTTTCTGAAAAAGACTATAAGCAAATTCTTGTAAATACACGTGCAAACTATGTCAACAATTTAGGTTGATCTGTTAAGTCGTTAAGTAGCGTACTTGTTTATGTTAACATACGTGTTTATGTTAACCACACACTCCTGAAAATATGTTTAATGGATATGAACTATTTCATATTAAAATATGAAATATGATTTATATGAAATATGAATTAAAACAAATATCAAGATTATATGATGATGATGCTCACATATACGTCGAACGAGACAGCTAACGCGAACGTTAGTAATACTGACACGTGTCGATGTGACTCAGTCAGGGTCCGACAAATCTTTAAAATCGGTGGTAGCCCACTGGGCTACCAGAAAATGAACTTGGTAGCCCGGCATGCGCGCGGCGGACTCGAGGCGACTCATTTACATTTTTCACATTGCTGAACTGTTATTGAATATGTTTGTATGTAAATGTATTTACCAGTTTGTATGTAAATGGATTTACCAATAAAACTATTTCTACAATATATGACTTTTGACTTTGTTGTTTTACCAATATAAAAATAAAACAAATTATGAATTTCCTAAGTAATTTAGAGGCATTTTATAAAGATCTAAATCTGGGCTTTAAGGGTTTAACTAAATTTTAAAAAGATTATTTTAAATCATGTGGGTGCTAAAGCAAAATTATTATAAAATGCCTCAATCATTGAAATGGATAATGTTTTTGTTTTTTTGATGATAGCCATTTTGTACTTAAAGATCGTCATCAAAAACGTGTAAAAAAATCGACAATAAATTCTACAGTCCAGGTTACATTTTTTCTTACATTTTTACGCTAGCGTTAATAAACAATAAAGTTGTGCTTTTATAGAAATAAACACGTGTCTACTATCCATAGGCTAACGTCGGCTACACGCGCAAACAAATGCATGTACATTGTACCAGGCAAATACTCACATTAGTGCACGTTACTATTAAACGGCCAGGTGATGTGATGACGTAGCGTGTACGGAGTTCATAAAGGTGTTTGTGTTACATGTACATAACACAAGCACGTTCAAAACATTTGTAAACGCGATGTTTTTAATTTGGGGGTCAAAAACACTAATTGATAAGCGTACGTGTTTTTGAATTATGAACAAAACTTTTTGCATCAAAAATAAAATTAAGAAAGCGCGTGACATCTTGATAAAAAAATTGTTGCTCGCCAAAAATAATGTATTTACGACATCAGGTAAGTACAAGCCACAGAGTTCTTCTATTTATAGAAATTATGCAAAAATTGGTCAAAGTTCACTTATAAACAACTTTTCCCGATATGTTTTGTTATTGTTTACCAGGGCCTTCAGTTCAGGGAACAGAAATTCTTATAATGAGTATGGTGCCCCGATGCAGCTTTTTTAAAATAGCGCCGTACGGCGCATGATTGTTTTTCGCTTTTTGATTATGTTGGATATAATTATTGACGAAGTTTGGTAAAATATTTGTGATACAAACTATACAAGATAAAACAATAAACAATTTGAATTTGACCTTTATAATTTAGTATTAATAGTGCAATGGCGAACGCCGATTTCTCGGTTGCTGTTTCAAGAGATCTAAGAATTAATGGCTTTATACACGTATTATTTGCGTTGGCTAAATAAAACATGAAAAGTTAGAATAAACACATTTGTTTTAAAACAATTATTTCGCAATTAAAAATGAAAAACTATAAACATCCAGTCAGTTAAATCGCCGGGAAATCTCCGCGAGTTCTCACTGGGATTCTCCGCGATGATAACCCGAGAATCCCCATAATCGCGGTGGATACAATTTACCATCACCGCGGTGGAACTAAAATCGCCGCGATGAGTGGGAATTGTCGTAATCCGCGCGGTACCATCTGTATTATCATTTGATTTTTTACTTCTTTAATTGTCTTAGTCGATCGCCAGGTTTCTATTGCATGCAATTTGCAAACTAATTTGCACCTCAGGAAAAGGAGACACAATCTTCTCCCATAATGCCCCTTGGCCATCCAATCAAATGTTTTCCAGTCATGTCCGAGTGAATAAATTATTGACGCAACATCGTTATTATCCAATCAAAGTGTACCCTAGTTTTAAAAAAACTAATGAATATTAATGAGTTATGCATGAAGGTAACTAATCTGTCAATCGATCTGGTCCGACTCACCCGTGGTGTCTAAACACCTTGTTAATTGGTGTTATTATCGACGCGTGGCGGTGTTATCTTATCTAATTAGCTGGGAAGACAGGATTTTAATGATATGGATTAGAGCTAAAATCTGATTTTTTGCCGGGCTACTTCAAAAGAAAAATTTACAGTAGCCCGCCGGACGCGAGATAGAAAAAAATGGTAGTCCGGATCTCGACTTTTGGTAGCCCGCGGGCTCCGGGCAGAGGATTTGTCGGACCCTGGACTGTGACAGCCGTACGTTATGCTACCGTAATATAAGCCCAGTAACATACGTATCAGGTACATACGAGTTAGAAAACATGTTAGTTTCATACTTACCTTTCATATACTTTCGAGTTATCTACCACATACGTACATTTTAGTAGTATCGTACGCCTTAGCGCACCCTTCCCCCCCCCCCCCCCCATAAAGTTTCCGGATCATGCATGTATGTCCATGTTACTGTAGGTAAAAATATCAAACAATTTCGATGCACGCTCTCAGTATAATTTTTTTCTTTTTCGCTTCGCTCCCTGGAAGCATAATGGTTAATGAGTGGTTTAATTAACATATTGTAAATCATTTTTGTGTTAAACAATTTCGATGCACGCCCTCAGTATAAAAAAATCTTCTCGCTCGATAGGCTCGCTCGACGCATAAAGAGAAGCATAATGGGTTAATGAGTGGTTTAATTAACATATTGTTAAATCCTTTTTGTGTTAAACAATTTCGATGCACGCCCTCAGTATAAAAAATCTTCTCGCTCGTTTCGCTCGCTCGACGCATAATGGATAATGACTGGTTTAATTAACACATTGTTAAATCCTTTTTGTGTTAAACAATTTCGATGCACGCCCTCAGTATAAAAAAAAATTCTCGCTCGCTTCGCGAGCTCAACGCATAATGGTTAATGACTTGGTTTCATTAACACATTGTTTAATCCTTTTAGTTGAAAACGGACTATTTTACCCTATCAATACACTACCGCATCCGTTTTATGGGGCTAGATACGGACCCGAACATCTGGATTGTGTTTTAATAATCGGTTTTGTAGTGAAATTGTGCAGTTATTTGGCGGGTTAGTTTCTTTTAAACAGAGACAGTATAGTAGACAACTCGCTTACTGGCACCCATACCACTATTGATTTGGGGCTTCTGATTGGTTGAAAAAAGTATAGGTCTATTAGGGCATATAGTCAGATTGTAAGGTAGATTCTGATAAAAATTATCCAAATCATAACAAATCCCCATAAAACATCCAAAAAATATATTTCCAACATAAAAACATGTTCAGTAAGAATATGTTGACTGAAATTTGCATTTTTATGGGTACAATTGTACTTAGAGTATATTTGCAAAAAGTAAAATTTCTTTACTGCCATTCTGTGGGTGCCCACCTTCAGTGCAATATTAAAGGCTGAACGCAATACAATAGTCCCAATTTGCTGGTCATTTTTGAATGTCTCTAAGATAGTTCTTTAAAAACATTTAGGTTTTATCATCAGTTCGGATATAGGAATAGGGGTTGTAGGCCAAATGGCTATAATGGAGGCCTGTGGGAAATGCAATAGTGGTATATGACCTACTGGTCTGCTCAAACTTATTTACAATATTTTCGGACCAGCCACCAGAGAGATTAAGCTGATTTCGTCACGTGTTCAACCCCTTTCCCACATATAAACCGCTGAATAACCATGTTATTTTATTGAAATTACTATGGACGCACTCTAAAATGCAGACGTGTTTTTAGATTCTATTTTGTTTTCATGCAGAAAGTATCCATTTCACATGCAACTATACCTAACACCGCAATTATATGATTCGGAACAGCCTCAAGTTCCGATAGTCTACGGAAGTTATCGAGTTTGTACGATATGGATAACTGTCAGGTGGCAGTGAATAGTTACTTTGAAATTCTCACTTTTGTAACGCAAAATGCATAGATGCATAGCATTATGAAGCGGAGCGAAGTCTTATGTCGTGAACTTAATATGGTTGGTAGAAAACATCCCTACTGATGTTATTGAGGATGTATTTTAGGGAGACCTAAAATTTAATTTATTTTATCAAGTTAATGCAACAATAATGTATTTGAACAATTCCACAATTACGACTGGAATACACGGAAGACTAGGCTTGTTAGAACGCATTATATTACGATTTTTTTACCGCCAAGTTTAAAATTGCTATCTCTAGCGCGTAACCATAGTTGGGATAGATATACCTTCTCGGGTCTTTTATTTTAAATGTTCAGTGTAAATTCTTTATGTGATCTATGGCTTATTTAGTTTAATTTTATCAAGTTGATAAAGAAATAATGTAGCTGAACAATTCTAAAAAAATACAAATCCGGAATTACTACCTTGCGTTTATTTGCGTGATGTTTATCTATAATAGTGTATAATGCAAACTGTTAAAGATAACAGTAAGTCTGCGTTTATTCAAAGTAATTTTACATCGAACAGCACGTAAAAATGTAACCCCATTGATGACTTTCTTTACCCTTCAAGTGCATTACACGCATTACAAGTAATACACGCCATGACTAAACACGATCTGAAATTTAATAATATTGTCTGGTTTTAAACTTTCATTTATTTGTAATTTTGTTTTTAGAATGATGTCCTATGTGGCTATATATAAATTAATGTACGGTTTACTTCAATTTGTCAAATTCTAGCTACGCGTTATATGTAGTACTTGCTATTTTAATTCGCATACGAATGAATCCGCCCGTGCATCCCTTATCCGTATGTCTGTGTATGTCAAAACAACGATATATATCTTAATAACCGATTTTGACCGATTTTCAAAAACTACCACTCAATTTCTTAGTTAGGACATTTCCAAGTTAAAGTTAAATATTTAAAATTAACAGTTTTTTTCACTCTAAATAAAGTTGCAACAACTGGCAGTGAAAAATAAAACTCGATAGTTCACATTATCCAGAGTCCTTATATATAAGGACCCTACATTATCCCATGAGAGAGAGAGAGAGAGAGAGAGAGAGAGAGAGAGAGAGAGAGGGACGGACATGTATGCAGTATTATATTAAAGAAACTTTTAATCCGAAATAACATATATATATATACAACTGAAATGCCACTGCTATATTATGCAAATGTATACTCTATAAAACATAACGACACGATAAATCGGTGGTTTATTAGTATAAATCAAGCACCTGCTGTATTATTTAATATTCACTTTTTTATATATTAGCAACTTAAAAAATAATAAATATTCATTCTTACCTTCAATTTCTTTAAATCCGTGGAAATAATACATCGCAAATAATATATTTCTTCCATAAGGCTTGAAACTCAGCTAAAATTCAACTAAATCCAAATTATAATTTCTGGAAGATACCATTTTCGCTATAGGTATTTAGGATTTTTTTTTAATTTTTCTATATTACTCTTTTGTCATTGTGACAATAATTTCCAACAAATTCATTTGTTTAATCTTATTAAATTTACAATATTGATTTCTTGTAATTCACATACTGGAATTATTGTAATTAAAATACTGATTCAATTAAACCAACTCTTCATAGCGACAGATAACTTATCACCCCTAATTGGCAAAATAGACTCGTCCACCCGTTGTCTAAATAACAGCTGGTGCATCTGGTTTAGCATCTGGTGGTTTAGTGTATTAGTGGGCGTTTTTGACACTTTAAAAAACATATTGATACAGTCAGTATATAGAAGATGGATTTAAAAGAGATGAAACGACTTACATTTCACAGGTAAGCATTTTTATATTATTTTTTTTTTCTTTTTATTTAAGTTCTACAGTGTACATGTTTATTTATGTTAGTTATATTACTAAATATTTTATCTAAGAACAGTGTATGTTATCATGGTTATTATATCTAATGTTATGAGGGAGAAATACACATATCTAAAAGTGTGTTTTAAAACAGAGTAATAAGAGATTTGTATTGTATTTTACTGCTCAAGCGTATGTTTAAGAGAATTTCACGGGTGATCGGGAATATTGACATGTTTATATACGTATATATAGGTATTAATATACTCTTTTTGATTTTCACTTCTCTCATGGTGTTTTCAGAAGTGCCTGATTCTCTTATCTCTACAATCGCATTTCCCTGCATATATTTTTAGGTTTAAAATGTAGTATTGGTGCGATATAATCAAAATTAGGTAATATGCAGAACAATTTGCTTCAATAATTGTATTCATTTATCTTAGTACTCGTTGAGTATGAGATTTTATCACAAACTTCCATATAAATACGTTGTTACGATATAGACTTAGGCAGTCATATCAATCAGGATGTAGTTGCCGGGCAATAAAGCTTCATCACACGGTTAAAAAATGTCATATCACGGAAATAACCGAATATTCTTTATGATTCTTTCAGCGGAGTGATACGGAAATTACCGATTAGTTACGATTGTATACGATGTGTCACTCGTATCGCGCCAGATTATTGGCGATACATCTACATGTGTACGTTGAGCTGTCATCTTTGACCATAACTCTACGGAAATGACTTGACTAGTAATGAGGATGAAATAAAATGGATGATAGATAGATAAAAGTCAAATAAAGAAATAAAAAAGGCATAATACACGGACCACAAAGATAGTTTAACAACTTTATAATAAACTCAATTATATAGAACCATCCGTGGATAAAAAAAACACTTGTGACCATTCACTTTCTGAATTAGACAATTTCAAAGTCAATGACATTCATTTTAAATCAAATTTCGGAAAGAAATGTCGTTTATATCTACACAAGTTTACGCGACAGACGTGAATTAAAAACATACAAATGTGATTACATTTATTAATTCTCCTTGGAAAAAAAGCGCAGTAAATTAGTTGAATTGGCAGTTCAACAAAGTCATTGCTGAAGTATATGATAAACAGAATAAAAATGTGTATTTTCATATCACACGCTATATCAGGCCCTCCACCCATATCAGCCCTCGAGCTAAAGCTCTCAGCTCGAGGGCTGATATGGCGTCTCAGGCCTGATATAGGGTGTCATGAAAATACCCATTTATTATTCTCTTTGCATTGTGAACAAAATAGATGGATTTTTCTTTAATTGCAGTTAAAATGTCAGCATGATAACTTGTTGATACCTTTATTCTATAAACAAAACATCATTCTTTGTTTGTTCTGTAAACTAGCTAGTTTTAATTATCGTGTCGTATGTATCTATGATTATGAATATTCAATTACAATGTATCTAAGAATCCTAGACCAGGGTCTTCCCCAGCCATTTATGGCGTATCGGCGCCGCGATCCCTTACTTTTGAAACAGACATGCCGCGATCCTTAATCTGACCGCGACCCTTTAAAACCGTGCCGCGATCCCTTTAAAGTGGGTCAAAACATTCATTTCCCAGTGTTAATTAATGACATAATTATCTGACCAAATAACGCCTTGAGGCATAAACTCCTGACAAGCATACGTCCTTAGCCACTAATTGGAGTGTTTTCATAAGGATTAGAGGGGCAGGCAGAGGTGTTAATTACCTCCGCGATAAGGATCTAATTCAAGAATTCAACCATGCGTACATGATCTGTAAACTTATTACGTCATCAAATGTGAAAAACAATTTACTTATGTTATATTTTATTGTAGCGTTGAATTAACGTTCCTCCATCCATTTTATAGCGATTTTAAATAGATAATGATGAGAAAATAATCTCACAAATTATTCCATAACCACATAAAATTATAAGAATCTCGATGTTGCAGATTATAAATTAGGTTACTTCCGGTTTTGAATTTGCTTCCCTGTTTCAAACTAAAACGATTAATTATGAAATGTATTATTTACCTTTATATATACTCTGTAAAAGAAGTTTAGGACCATGGCAGGGTTCGAACTCGTATAATGATCGCTGAACCATGACCATAACCCTTATGATCTCAGTTGATAATTCACAATAGATCAACAATCAACAATAATTATCGTTTACAATGAAAGTTTGCGAAAAAATAATAATATTTTTTATTGGTTACTCGAATTTGTCCGTAACTGTTACTTTGTATGGACTTTGCAACCTTTTTTACAGACCCTTTGTGTATTCGCGATATTTTTTAAAAATCAAATCTTGTTTTGGAATTTAATTTTCCTGGTACCAAATTAACCGGGTAGGGTAGACCTTGGTTACTAAAGAAAGATACTTAAATTTTGTCCACTAGTTTTATTTTTATATATGACTTTATATACCCTGGTCCAAAACGTTTTTTACCGAGTATATATATGAATTCTTCTAGGCTAGACGAATGCAACCTACACGAAACATTATATTATAAAACATGAACTGTTTAAAATGGCACTCTGCAATAATGATTTTTAAAAATATCGCACATTGTTATTTCTTTCTACCCGAGTTTAATATAATTATACAAATGATCATATTTAGTGTCTTTTTAAAACAGTACAAAACCTGTTATTTTAGTATGGTGCATCAATTAATTCGTGAAGGCGGTACATCATGCACATCTTCTTTTTTGTTTATAAAGCAATCTATTCCAAAACCTGATGTCATGAGACTTCCGGTCTAGATTTCTTAAAAAATAAATAAAAGAAACGTTATGAAATTACCAATATTAGAACCTATGCGATGTCTACACACGATGCTAGCGTTGTAATAAACTGCGATTTTATTGCCAAGTTTAAAACAGCCAACAATGGCGTAACCATAGTCAGGAAATAACTTCTTCACGAGCCTTTTCGTGGTTTATGGTTCGTTTAAATTTTTTTATCAAGTTAATGCAACAATAATGTATTTGAACAATTCTGAAAAAAAAAAATGTACTCCTTTCAATTGATATTACATTATCCTTTTTTTTTAAAGTAATGACTTTATTTTCAAATGATTTTTAAGTCAATGCATTAAAAATGCCATCATCTGTTTTAAAACTAAAACTAAAAAATGTTGTAGAAATACATGAATATAAAATCGTATTTTCCATTTGTGGTGTTTTATTTTAGCATTGGTTAGTTAAACACGTAATCAGACTCGGGAATTTCCACTATATATATTGTATATACTGCACACTTAATTCACATACTATTGTCACAGGATGACCTTAGTGGTTGGGCTAACTCAGGAAAGAATCAATGACGGTGAATGCATTTACATAAATTTAATGCAACTTTTAAAATATGTTTAATATATATACAATTATCTAAAAAAACAAGCGAATACACAAATGAACTATGAAAAGAATGTTCTCCTGAACGTTTAAGACGTTCTTAGTATTGTTATAAATACTGAATGTCTAAGACACTAAAGTGTTGTTAAAGCTATAACAATGTTGATCTAGCGCGATAACTGTGATGCGCGAGAGCTCATGAAGATGATGATGCGCGAATTCAATGGATGATTGTCATCAAATGCCTTCTGTAAGGGTTGATGACGCGATGCAATGATAGTTAATCTCCACTGAGATTGTGAATGATATTCCTCCAGTGAGGACTGGTAACGGGCCCACCTTGTGTCCCGGGGGTTGTCGTTAGTAAAACCTGGCTGCGCAGGTACGGGGACCGTCTCCACCGCTTGTAACGTTAGTCGTGGAAGCTTAGCTCCACTCCTGGATATCCAAACCTAGATGGCTTACTCCAACCCTGGATGGCTTATATCCTGGATGGCTTATATCCTTATATCCTGGATGGCTTATATCCTGGATGGCTTATATCCTGGATGGCTTAGGCTGTAATTATACATACGTTTTAGATGTCGGTTGACAAACATAACAATCTTGTATAATTATCATTACCCAAACAAATCATTATTCAATCAATATATGTAAGCTGTACTAATGATTAGTAGCAATGTATACATATTCTACAACGTCATATGTACGCTATGTACGTCGCTGTTAATCAATGCCCCTAATACATGTAATATAAACATGATCAAATTACTCATATATTACACTCACTGAGTTATGCATGCACGCATTTATTCTTGTCACTCATCTCATTGTTAACTAATGTTGACAATCGTGTATTACAATCACCGAGTTATACGCCAACGTTAACTAATGCACCTAATATCCACTGTTATCAAATTAATATTGTTTTTACAATTAATGATCAATTACAATAATTACATCTAATAAAGTAACTTCAAAATCATATGCTAGTCTAAAGTTATGTTTGAGAAACATCAATGCTAACCGGATGTCGTAACCGCCAAACAAGATGGCGCCGCCCACTGAATACAAATATACGATAAAAGTTTAATAAAATTACTAACCACATGTTGCCTGTGAAATTTGCCGTCCAATCTCTGTTACAACAAAGTACTTTCGATGATCCCGGCGATAGCTAGAAGACAATGGGTTTTATAGCAAACATTACGCCCAAATCATTATTTCCCCCGTTCAGTCCGTGACAAACGTGGCTAAATCTACAGTATTGAATCTACACGGGAGGCCCTTATACAATTTTGCCGTTTAAGGCAAATATACCTATACGTTTACATGCATTAGCACAAAACTAAACTTATGACACGGCCTCTCTGGCGGCCACTTAAAATGTGCACGCTTTTACGTGTTACATGAATAGATCATGAATATTGTGAAATTGTTTCCACTCGAACAATAGATTTTGGGTGTAACCGATACAAGAGCTTTATACGACCAGTACGCTCTACCCGTGACATTTTGTGACAACATCTCCCCACTTAAAGAAAGTGCTACACTTTTAAAATTCAACAAAATGATAATTAATATTTACACGTTAAGAAACTATAAATTCTTCTGAGCAAACGAGCGACAAAACGTACAAGCTGATCGCTAAATCGCTTGAGTATGTTAACTATTACCACTGCAGTTATATAACTGTTACACCTAACTATAACATGTAATTACAATTTCAACACTATTCTACAATTGTACACTACCCTGTCGTAACATATACTACTATTGTACAATACACTGCAATACACTATTGTATTAAACCGGTCATTATGTGCGGCGACTTAAATAGTCTGCCCCAATATTGTCCTTTCCTCGGATCGCTTTAATTTTCATCCGGTAAGGCTGCAGAGTCAGTGCCCACCTCATTAACCTACTGTTAGCTACCTTTGCTTTATTCATATAAGCTAACGGTTGGTGGTCAGTCTCCAAGACAAATTCCTTACCAAAAACATATCGGTGGAATTTACTGACACCCCACACTACTGCAAGACACTCCCTTTCGATAACAGAGTAGTTACATTCCCGGGGTAATAGTTTCCGACTTGCGTAAGCCACGGGGAGACTACACCCATCTTGCTCTTGCAGTAGGACTGCACCCACCCCGATATCGGAGGCATCCGTTCTGAGGATAAACTCCTGGTCAAGTTCAGGTAATTTTAGTATTGGGGTTTTGACCAGACTCCCTTTTAAAAAGACAAAAGCTCGCTCCTGGCTTTCCCCCCAAGTTATCCTATTGGGTTGACCTTTCTTTGTCAAGTCTGACAAAGGTGCAGCTATAGCCGAAAAGTTTGGAATAAACTTCCTGTAAAAGCCCGCCAACCCTAAAAATGACCTTACTTGTTTCTTTGTCTCGGGTCTTGGTGCTTCCTGAATTGCCTTAACCTTGTCGGGGTTGGGTTTCAATTTCTGGTCCCTCCCGACAACATGACCCAGACACTCTATATCTGCGTAACCTATGTGACACTTGCTAGGTTTTGCAGTCAGTTTAAACCGGCGTAGCCGTTCCAACAGATTACGTAGAGCCTTAATATGGTCTTCAAATGTTGTTGTAAACACCAGGATGTCATCTACAAAACTGTCTGTGTTGGACAAATCCTTCAGGACTTTCCTCATTAACCTACAGAATGTTGCTGGGGCGTTTACGAGACCAAAGGGCATGACCTTGAACTTAAAAAGTCCTTGCGAAGTTTCGAAGGAGGTCATCTCTTTAGCTCGGTCTGAAAGTGGGACTTGCCAATAACCTTTACTGAGGTCTAACTTGGAGAAATACGAATATCCCGCAAGTTTAGAGAATACCTCCTCAATATTAGGCATTGGCTCTGCATCAAAGATGGTACGTTTATTGAGCTGCCTAAAATCGATGCAGAATCGAATTGACCCATCTTTCTTCTTAATAAGTACGACTGGGGATGAAAATGGGGCGTTTGAAGGTTCGATGACACCCAATTTCAACATGTCTTTCACCTCCTCATCAACAATTGATCGGGAGTGAAATGGAATGGGATACCCCTTAATTCTTATTGGTTCCCCTGATGTGAGTACAATATCATGTTGCACTCCATCTGTCTGCCCCGGGTTTTCGGACAAGACATCACTGAACTCCGAGAGTAAACTACCCATCTCTCGTTGCTGCTCTACACTAAGCATGCCCGATATGTCTACATCGGCTGCTCTCTCCCTACCTACACTAGTGGGAAAATACATGGGACTAGTGTCCTCACTACTGTCTTCCTCACTATCCTCAATAACTGCAACATTAACTACGGTTAACACCCCTTGTTGCACATTATCGGTTCTACTTATATACTCTTTCAGCATATTCGCATGAAAGGTCTTTAACTTTCCGTTTATCTCGATACGGTAATCCATAGTGTTCACTATCCCTCTAACGTAAAACGGACCTTTCCATTGTAATAACAACTTGTTATTGTCGGTCGGGAGTAACAGTAACACCTGGTCATCTATCTTAAACTTCCTAGCTCTAGCTTTCTGGTCATAGTACCGTTTATACTTGGTACTTGCCTTAACTAACTGACTTTGAGCTATCTTACAAGTCTCCTCTAGTTTCTCCTTCAGATCTAAAACATACTGATATGTAGTCTTAACCTCATCACTGTCTACTTCACCTGCCCACATCTCTCTAAGAATCCTCATGGGACCTCTAACTGACCTACCGTACAATAACTCAAACGGAGAAAATCCTAAACTCTCTTGTGGAACCTCTCTAAATGCAAACAATAAAGCATTGAGATACTTGTCCCAATCTTTGGGTCTCTCGGTACACATACGCCGTAACATTTGCTTTAACGTCCCGTTAAATCGTTCGACTAACCCGTTACACATAGGGTGATATGGTGTTGTCATGATTTGACGCAAAGACAATAACCTGCTTACTTCAGCCATAAGTTCTGACGTAAACTGTGACCCACAATCAGTCAGCATTTCCTCTGGTACACCTAGCCTACTGAACATATCAACTAATGCCTCAGCTACTCTCTCAGTTTCAATTGAGGGCAATGCGACTGCCTCCGGATACCTAGTTGCATAGTCTACCATGGTTAAAATGTACCTATTTTTCCTATCCGACACTGGAAAAATTGGTCCAACTATGTCTACGGCTACCCGCTTAAATGGTGTATCTATCAGTGGCATCTGACCTAAATGTACTTTGGTCACTCGACCTTTTGGTACTGTCCTTTGGCATACATCGCAGGACCTACAATACCTAGTTACATCTCCACTAACGCCTGGCCAATAAAATTCTGCCAATACTCTATCTGACGTTTTCTTTACGCCTAAATGACCTCCCATAATCGACTCATGAGCTACCTTAAGCACTGTCGTTCTATACTGGGTAGGTACCACTAATTGGTGAAACTGTCTACTACCACTATCTTCAAATTCTCTGTACAATAACCTATTCTTATGTACAAACTTACAACTACCGGACCCTTTACACTTCTTCACTACACCATCCTTGGCCTTCACCTTACAAGGACCTAATGACTCGTCTTGAGTTTGTGCTTCTATAAACTCCGCTTTAGATATGTCACCTACGGCTGCAGGAACCTTTAATTTTCTATAAGCCTGAGCTTGCTTCTGAACCTGCGCTCTAGTCTCTACGGCATTACTTATGCTACTTCTAAAATCGGACATTACCGGAAGTGCTGAACCATCTATGTTCCCTATCGTTAAATCATACATCGGGTCATCCATACATAGTGCCTCTGTAGTCCCTTTAAAGAAAGGTGTATCTACATCTATTCTCGCTATTGGCACGTGCTCTACCGACTTATTTAACAACATACACGGTGACTGTTTACCTACTAACTGGTCATCCGTAACTAAACTACGCCTAACTACCACACCTGTACAACCTGTATCCCTCATTACAATTACGTCCGTGCCATTCACTCTACCATCTGCCGTTGGAAGATTTGCATACGGAAAGAGACATGTTCCGATCTTCGTCATTACACCATCCGCTTTAACACAACAGCTACTACTCTCGGTTTTAATAACCGGACTATTACTACCTCTGCCTCTACCGAAATTCCATGGGTTGTTAAAACCTTGGTTCGGACTACCTACATGGTTGTCCCCTCTACTA
This sequence comes from Cyrtodaria siliqua, assembly GCA_037043455.1. Classification (NCBI taxonomy): domain Eukaryota; kingdom Metazoa; phylum Mollusca; class Bivalvia; order Adapedonta; family Hiatellidae; genus Cyrtodaria; species Cyrtodaria siliqua. The sequence continues at coordinate 38,233 of JAWPHD010003798.1, forward strand.
TTGTCACTAAAATTGTCTACGACAGCGGACACTTTCACCGCTTTCCTACACTCATGTGAAGCATGATTTCCATTACAGTGACGACAACGAATAAACGGTCTACCTATGTTACCACTATTGCTACCTCCTCGAGCACCCATCGAACTACCACCACCTCTATAGTTTCCACTCTGGCCTTTCTGTTTATGATCGTCCCCTTGCCTATCTCTAAATGTTCTGTCTTTCGACACTACATTATGAGCTCCACCTCTAGCCTCGGCAAACTGATCTGCTTGTGTTGCCATTTCTCCTACACTAGCTAATTTTCTTTCTTTCAGAAATAAGAACAGATCTCTACTACAAACATTGAATAGCTGGTCCCGCAACAAGAAATCTATGAGGCCCTGATAAGTCTGCGCTATCTTCCCTAACTCTAACCACCTATCTAAGTAATTTCTAGACCTACTAATGAACTGAATAAATGACTCGCCTTTCTCAGGCAGACAAGCTCTAAACCGCTTTCTAAAACCTTCTTCAGTTAACTCAAATCTCTTTAAAAGAGCATCCTTTAACTTGTCATAGTCAAGAGCATCTAAACTAGGTAATCTAGAAAATACATCTAAGGCCTTGCCTCTCAATAACGCGCTTAAATGAACTGCCCACTTATCTTTGGTCCATTCCTGTAACTCAGCATAACGCTCGAACCGTAACAAGTAACTGTCCATGTTATCTTTGTCAGCATCAAAGTATGGTAACTTCGAACCTTTTAACTTCCCAGAATAACTATCTTTCCCTTCAGTTTTACTTTCCTTACTATGTGTCTTAGCTGCTTCCAACTCTAAAGCTAACTTATGATCAAACTCTTTTTGCTCCCTTTCCATTATCATCTTAGCCTTAGCTAGTCTACCATCTGTTTCGAACCTCTCATGTTCTAACTCTTGCTTCTCCTTTACTATTCTACTTTCTAATTCTACCTTCTCTTTATCATCATCTCGCTTCTCTTTAGCTAACCTACTTTCGAATTCTAAATTCTCTTTATCAGCATCCCACTTCTGACACCAGTTGTCACAGGATGACCTTAGTGGTTGGGCTAACTCAGGAAAGAATCAATGACGGTGAATGCATTTACATAAATTTAATGCAACTTTTAAAATATGTTTAATATATATACAATTATCTAAAAAAACAAGCGAATACACAAATGAACTATGAAAAGAATGTTCTCCTGAACGTTTAAGACGTTCTTAGTATTGTTATAAATACTGAATGTCTAAGACACTAAAGTGTTGTTAAAGCTATAACAATGTTGATCTAGCGCGATAACTGTGATGCGCGAGAGCTCATGAAGATGATGATGCGCGAATTCAATGGATGATTGTCATCAAATGCCTTCTGTAAGGGTTGATGACGCGATGCAATGATAGTTAATCTCCACTGAGATTGTGAATGATATTCCTCCAGTGAGGACTGGTAACGGGCCCACCTTGTGTCCCGGGGGTTGTCGTTAGTAAAACCTGGCTGCGCAGGTACGGGGACCGTCTCCACCGCTTGTAACGTTAGTCGTGGAAGCTTAGCTCCACTCCTGGATATCCAAACCTAGATGGCTTACTCCAACCCTGGATGGCTTATATCCTGGATGGCTTATATCCTTATATCCTGGATGGCTTATATCCTGGATGGCTTATATCCTGGATGGCTTAGGCTGTAATTATACATACGTTTTAGATGTCGGTTGACAAACATAACAATCTTGTATAATTATCATTACCCAAACAAATCATTATTCAATCAATATATGTAAGCTGTACTAATGATTAGTAGCAATGTATACATATTCTACAACGTCATATGTACGCTATGTACGTCGCTGTTAATCAATGCCCCTAATACATGTAATATAAACATGATCAAATTACTCATATATTACACTCACTGAGTTATGCATGCACGCATTTATTCTTGTCACTCATCTCATTGTTAACTAATGTTGACAATCGTGTATTACAATCACCGAGTTATACGCCAACGTTAACTAATGCACCTAATATCCACTGTTATCAAATTAATATTGTTTTTACAATTAATGATCAATTACAATAATTACATCTAATAAAGTAACTTCAAAATCATATGCTAGTCTAAAGTTATGTTTGAGAAACATCAATGCTAACCGGATGTCGTAACCGCCAAACAAGATGGCGCCGCCCACTGAATACAAATATACGATAAAAGTTTAATAAAATTACTAACCACATGTTGCCTGTGAAATTTGCCGTCCAATCTCTGTTACAACAAAGTACTTTCGATGATCCCGGCGATAGCTAGAAGACAATGGGTTTTATAGCAAACATTACGCCCAAATCATTATTTCCCCCGTTCAGTCCGTGACAAACGTGGCTAAATCTACAGTATTGAATCTACACGGGAGGCCCTTATACAATTTTGCCGTTTAAGGCAAATATACCTATACGTTTACATGCATTAGCACAAAACTAAACTTATGACACGGCCTCTCTGGCGGCCACTTAAAATGTGCACGCTTTTACGTGTTACATGAATAGATCATGAATATTGTGAAATTGTTTCAACTCGAACAATAGATTTTGGGTGTAACCGATACAAGAGCTTTATACGACCAGTACGCTCTACCCGTGACATTTTGTGACAACTATTCCAAAGAAATTCAAAGATGTTGTGTAAACAATAAGTTGCAGTTAGTTAGAGAAAGGATACAACTGTGATGTTGTAGAAGTTTTATCGCAGTACACTTTGTAAATTCATAAATGTTGAAGTTTCTCTTTGAAAAATTGAGCCATTTTAGTAATGTATTTAATGAAGAGTTTGCAAAAATGTGCATCCTAAGTTTGCTCACATGCCAGAGCCAAACACGTACTCGGCCAATAATGCAACTTTTCGAAGGAATACTAGTTGCTGTTTTAGACGTTTTTCCGAACGGATATTTCTTACGATTACTGCAGTACATACAATACATAGCGGAAATTCTCGGGTTGCGTTTCTTTTTCGTTTCAGTATATATTTATGATAAATGATCATTGACCATGTAGATTGATCAAACGATAAGCCAATCCATAGACTGGTCACATTTGAATGGTTTCTCCAAAGTAATCTAAAGTTAATAGTGTTAAAATTGCATCGTTACACCGAATATATTTTGTTTTATTACGCAATTAGATTGCTGTCTAAATACATAAACTTATGGTAGACTAAGACGAAACAAATTAATCTCAGAATGTAATTAAATTGTATGCAAGCATGTTTATAGTCAAAATGCTACTGGATAAATAAATCGAGACGCTGATTTCAATGCTTGATAAACATTTCAAGTGTGTCCCTTTAAAGAAATGTGGATCAAAAAAACACGAGCACTATATCTGGTCCACAAAATAAGACTTATGAAACGTCTTATTGTTCATACGACAAAGTATTAATAAGAACGCACGTTATAGCTACCACGCGTGTATATAAGACTAACGCATACACATATTTTACCTTACATGTAAGTATGTGATACAAAATGAAATACTTAAAACCTACACGTACATTCGTTATAGTTAATATGATCAATCGACCGTCATATATAACCTTTCATGTGTTAGAAATGACGTAAAACACCATACAAACAAAACAAAGACATTATCAACATTATGCAGATAATACGTAACGTACATAAAACGTGGCACGGTTCCTTACATTTCAATCTGATATTCAAGTTGCCACAAACCGTAAGGCGGTTGAAGGTTCTTTCAAGAAGGTCAACCAAAATCTAAATTGCCAATTGAAGTTTAATTTAATGCAGCCTACACATCCATATCAACAAATTTTGTTAATGTCCATGTATATCTGTTGGATCGTACCGACGAAGCGTGGCAACATACTAGTTTAAGTTCGCTGTGTATTGTGCTGTATTGTAAATGGTACGTTACAGTAACAGTAACTGCGAATTTCTGATAAAACAACAACAACAACAGAAATGAATTGTTTGTAAATTCTTAAACATAGTTTATAGTTGTTGTTTTTTTCTTCATATAATCATGATAATCTGAACGAAGTAAACATAAGTTAATCCACTTTTGTAACATTAAGATCGCGTAATCGTCAATAAATTAGCAAGCTATCGTGCAGTGATAATTGGGGAAAACAATATTCTATTTCTCTCCCATAAGTTTTTCTAAATATAGATTAACTTGTATTTGTTCAGTCATTAATATTAATTATAATATTAGTATATAACAAATAGTTTTGGAACGTAATTAACTGTTAATATTAAACACTGTAATACCAATAATATATTATATTTATATAATACATTGCGTACGTACACCGTACACTATATCAACACGTACGCAGGCGCAAGCTAACACGACAGGGTACCCTACAGGCTGACGTAAATATTAAAACGTGTACATGACAGAAACACTGCATACATGATTCTTAGCTGTACGCATTCAAGTTCTTCAAGCACGGGCATGTGACAATTACACGAACATCCGCGATACTTAAACGAACAATCTTGAATAGTTCACATGCGCGTACCAGGGGCGGATCCAGGATTTCAGCTTAGTGGAGGCGTAAGATTTTGGTCAATTTTCGGGTCGGTCCGTATCTAGCCTCATACAACGGTTGCGGTAGTTGATAGGGTAAAAAAGTCCGTTTTCAACTAAATGGATTAAACAATGTGTTAATGAAACCAGTCATTAGCCATTATGCGTCGAACTAGCGAAGCGAGCGAGAAAAAAATTATACTGAGGGCGTGCATCGAAATTTTTTAACACAAAAAGGATTTAAAAGGAATGTAGCGACACAGCCAAACCATCTTAAATATTAAGAGTTCTGAAAAACTTGAATAAGGGTGAAAGAATTAACAAAATCGGATGATAAACAAAGAAGAATATATCGATCATTTGAAGTTTCTGTTGAAACAGATATGGAAGCGGCCATTTTGAAAGCTTTGACATCACGGTTCTTAATTACCATATATGCAATAGTTTTAAATATGAAAATGTACACATTTATAGGGAAAAACGATAGCAATTGTATGAAAAATATGTAATAATTAATGGCAATAATGCTTTATATGACCAGTAAACATTTTTGCATTCATTTGCAATGATTTTCTTCGTTTTAAAAGATATTTATAAATATTCCATATATGGTAATATGAAACTATGATGTCACAGTTCTAAAATGGCGGCTTCCATATCCTTTTTAAAACAACCTTTAAATGGTTATATCTTTTTTGTTTATCATCCGATTTTGATAATTCTTTCACCTTTTTCCAAGTTTTTCAGAACTCTAAATAACAGAGCTTGTTTGGCTGTGTCGCTACAATCCCTTTAACAATGTGTTAATTAAACCACTCATTAGCCATTATGCGTCGAGCGAGCGAAGCGAGAATTGTTTTTATACTGAGGGTGTGCTTCGAAATTGTTTAACACATAATGGATTTAACAATGTGTTAATTAAACCAGTCATTATCCATTATACGTCGAGCGAGCGAAACGAGCGAGAATTTTTTTTATACTGAGGTGCATCGAAATTGTTTAACACAAAAAGGATTTAACAATATGTTAATTAAACCACTCATTAGCCATTATGCTTCCAGCGAGCGAAGCGAAAGAGAAAAAAATATATACTGAGAGCGTGCATCGAAATTGTTTGATATTTTATCTACAGTAACATGGACATACATGTATGATCCAGAAACTTTAGGGGTGGGGGGGGGGGGGGGGGGTTGGGAGTGGGGCGCCGGGTGCGCTCCCCACTGGATCCGCTAGTGCGAACGATATACTAACATGTACGTATGTGATGGATCACTCGAAAGTATATGAAAGTAAGTATGAAACTAACATGTTCCGACGTGATTCTAACCCGTATGTACCTGATATGTATGTTTCTGGTAGCATAGCGTACGGCTGTCACAGTCACATCGACACTGTCACTTTCGGACGTATATGTGAGCATCATAATCATATAATCTTGATATTTGTTTTAATTTATATTTCATATAAATCATATTTCATATTTTAATATGAAATAGTTCATATCCATTAAACATATTTTCAGGAGTGTGTGTTTAACATAAACAAGTATGTTAACATAAACAAGTACGCTTCTTAACGACTTAACAGATCAACTTAAACTGTTGACATAGTTTGCACGTGTATTTACAAGAATTTGCTTATAGTCTTTTTCAGAAACCAGAAGAGAAAGGTGGATCACATAACGATTCTTCTAAGCATACCACTGATGAAACAGAGCGCACATGTTTTTTCATTATGTATTGCATTATGTTAAATTTGATATTTCGACTTGATTGATGTTCACATTGTTGCTGCTACTACTACTGCTGCTACGACTGTTACTTCTGCTAATGCAACTACTGCTTCTACTACAACTACTACTACTACTACTACTACTACTACTACTGATGTTGCTCTGCTGCTACTTCTACTGCTAATGCTGTTGTTCTGCTGCTGCAGCTACTACTATTACTACTGCTGCTGCTGCTGCAGCTTCTACTACTGCTGCTGCTGCTACTAATACTACTACTACTGCTGTTTCTACTACTAGTCTACTACTGCTACTATTTCTACTACTACAAATATTATTATTAGTAGTAGTAATGGTATTAGTAGCAGTAGTAGTAGCAGTTCTAAAAGTAGTAGTAGTAGCAGTAGTAGTGTAGTAGCAGGAGCAGTTGTTTAAAGTATAGTATTAGCATCAACGTAAGCCGTAGTAGTAGTAGTAATTGTTTTGGTATTTATATGCACTCGTTCTTCATCGTATTACGCTCCTAAAGTCTTGCAATATTGTTACGCTGAAGAACTCATGCATATATCCCCATACATATCTAATAACCTATAATTATTCAAAAAAATATATCACTTTTAAGTTAGAGAGATGTCTCTTTAACTTCAGGATGTATCTCTTTTTAACGAGATATCTCTGTTCTTTGAGAGATATTTGTTTTTAAGAGATATCTCTAGCTCTGACGACTTTAGTGTATTCGTGTCGATACAGAAGCTCATTCGCCACTGTATTGGTAACAAATTGGCAAATACTATCCCACATATTGTAGGTTAAGCATATATGTCACCAGGGAAGCTATATTATTCAGGATACTTGTGATCGAAAAAAATCATTTTTCACCGTCTAGATGTAATATGCGTTGTTTTTAGTGTAGACCCATGCCTGTTACAAGAAAAAGGTTACCATGCTAAAGCACGATAAAATATAAGTTTTCTCACTTCGAGATGAAAATAAATCCTATATTCACGACGAACCAACAAATATCCTCTATAAATTGTTATTTAAATTATGTATTTATTTGTTTAAAAAGTGTCTCGTCAGTTGATTGTGTAAATCACAAAAACTACATATTCATGGTATTTTCTTCTTATTGTGTGTGACAAAACGAGGAAATTACCTCGTTATTACATGAATAGGATTTATACATGACTCAAAACACAGTTACTTGGCACTACTGCGGCACTGGACAGGATCTACAAAAGACTCAAAACATAGTTTCACGTTTGTTACATGGATCTACAAAAGGCTCAAAAGGCAGTTTGTTGTTACTGGGCACTACTGCTGCAAAACGAGGAAATTTCCTCGTTTTTAGATGGATAGGATTTACACATGACTCAAAATACAGTTTGTTGTTACTTGGTTCTACTGCGGCAAAAAACGAGGAAATTTCCTCGTTTTTACAGGGATGGGAGCTACAAAAGTTTCAAAACGCAGTTTGTTGTTACTGGGCACTACTGCTGCAAAACGAGGAAATTTCCTCGTTTTTGCATGGATAGGATTTACACATGACTCAAACACAGTTTGTTGTTATTGGCACTACTGCGGCAAAACGAGGAAATATCCTCGTTTTTACAGGGATATGATTTACACAGGACTCAAAACACAGTTTGTTGTTACTTGGTTCTACTGCGGCGCAAAACGAGGAAATTTCCTCTTTTTTACAGGGATGGGATCTACAAAAGTTTCAAAACTCAGTTTGTTGTTACTGGACACTACTTCTGCAAAACGAGGAAATTTCCTCGTTTTTACATGGATAGGATTTACACATGACTCAAAACACAGGGTGTTGTTACTTGGTTCTACTGCGGCAAAAAACGAGGACATTTCCTCGTTTTTACAGGGATGGCTACAAAAATTTCAAAACGCAGTTTGTTGTTACTGGGCACTACTGCTGCAAAACGAGGAAATTTCCTCGTTTTTATACACATGACTCAAAATACAGTTTGTTGTTACTTAGTTCTACTGCGGCAAAAAACGAGGAAATTTCCTCGTTTTTACATGAATATCTACAAAAGACTCAAAACACAGCTTGTTGTTACTGGGCACTACTGCTGTAAAACGAGGAAATTTCCTCCTTCTTCCATGGATAGGATTTACACATGACTCAAAACACAGTTTGTTATCACTTTTACTGGGCACTACTGAGGCAAAACGAGGAAATTTCCTCGATTTTACATGGATCGGCATAACTGCGACAAAACGAGGAAATTTCCTCGCCTTTTGTACATGTACTTTAATTTGATTGTGTTTGTTCATTGTACATACCTTTTAATAATAAAGATTGATACTATATATTGTTTTACGTTGTTGTTACTTGGCACTACTGCTGCAAAACGAGGAAATTTCCTCGTTTTTGCATGGATAGGATTTCCACATGACTCAAAACACTGTTTGTTGTTACTTGGCACTACTGCTGCAAAACGAGGAAATTTCCTCGTTTTTATGCCATGAAAATGCGAGGAAATTTCCACGCTCGTATCAATGTGGCCTCTGCATGGAGCACATTTTAGCTCTTGGATAGCACGTTTTTTGCAAAGTGAAAATTGGGCGGTGTTTATTTGCATTTTTACCCTATATAAAATGCTCATTTATATAGTGAAAAAGGGATTTTATTGGCAAATCCCTTTTTATTCTGGCGCCTCTTACTATATATATAGTCTTTAGAATTTGATTTGTGTTAATTGTAGTTTGCAGTTATCTATGTTTAAGGTTTTAGTCGACACATGCAGCGGTAATTAATACTAGGACTCAGTGCTCCTTACAAATAGTTTAACTCTTAACGGCCATTCTCTGAGATTCTCACCAGGCTTATATATCAAGTGGTCAGCCAAAAAGTGATATTAATAGAAAAATATGTATACTTTAAGAACTTCAAGGTAACCACACATTAATCAATTGACTATTCCCTGTCTGAATACAGGAAGCTGCCGAACCCCCTGGTAACAGTTTTTGTCATATCTCTGAGAATTTCTACGGACCTAATCAATCATAGTCAATTTAGTTCCGCCGAAATATACTGGTCAGTATTTAAATATATGCAAGGGTTGCAGGTCAGCAAATAGCCTGAACAGATTTTCATTGGTCAAAGTGTCCACTTCACCATGACAACCACTCTAATAAATGATCACATAAAATGGCATGTAGCTACCTAAAGATCACTTGCTCCCTTATACTTCAACGTGATACATTAAAAGAAAGTTGATCTACATTCTGAATTGATTGTTTTCTCAGGTAAGAATCTTCATTATTTTAACATGAATATTTATGCACTTTATCACAATTTACTATGTCTAGTTCTATTTGGAATAATTCATTGTTTCATGTGCAATTCATGCTTGTACGTTTGTCATAACCAAAATGAAGTATTCAACTTCGGTTCAATAATTCTAAGAATAAATACTAGAAATAAACATATTGCAAGTTTAACTTAAGGTCGCGGTCATCGTCCGTACGACTTCTCAATTTCAATAATAGTGTTTATCTACAGTCGTATGTAATGTAAATTCGATGCAGGCATATAACAAGTCGGTGAATAACCTATGTTCCGACTGATACGTATAAGAATATTGTTCATACAGACATACTTGTATTCTAAGGGATTGATTCATAAATATATTGATTCATAAATATATTGATTGATTCATAAATATATTGTACATGTAAACATTGTTCTTCTATTAATGCGATTTGTGTATTCATGTTTACACGATAGAGCCAGGAACTAATATATTTGTTAACCTAAGTATTAACGAGTTTACTTTATTGGCATACACTTACTTTTATTATTCTGAGCAAATTAGGAGTAACATAATTGTATGTGTATATTTAAGAGTACATAATTTAATGCATATGTTAACCCTCATTGTATGTAACAATAAGGACTTGCTCCTTATACTTCAACGTGATACATTAAAAGAAAGTTGATCTACATTCTGAACTGATTGTTTTCTCAGGCCCCACAGAAGTGACCACCCGGAGTACCTAAGCCAAGCGAGTATACCCCACGGTCACACTCTTTGGTTTCTAGAAGAAATTCGTTGTGCGCCAGAATTCCAACTACTTAGGACGGTTGTCTGACGGCAGCGTCCAAAAATGGTCCTCTATATAAACCACATCTCTCAAACGCAAAGGCGCCGTAGGTCCACACAGTACCAACTAAATCAAATGAGCAAATTAAATAGACAATGACTGGGATAATATACAACATGGGACAATATACAACATGGGAAAATATACAACATGGATAATATACAACATGGGACAATATATAACATGGTACAATATACAAAATGGAACAATATACAACATGACAGTATACGTGACAGTATACAATATGGGACAATATACAACATGGAACAATATACAACATGGGACATATACAACATAACAGTATGCAACATGGGACAATATACAAAATAACAGTATACAACATGAGACAATATACAACATGGGTCAATATACAACATGGGACATATACAACATAACAGTATGCAACATGGGACAATATACAACATGGGACAATCTACAACATGGGACATATACAACATAACAGTATGCAACATGGGACAATATACAGCATAACAGTATACAACATGGGACAATATACAACATGGGACAATATACAACTTGACAGTATACGTGACAGTATACAACATAACAGTATACAACATGGGACATATACAGCATGACAGTATACAACATGACAGTATACAACATGACAGTATGCAACATGGGACAATATACAACATGGGACAATATACAACTTGGGACATATACAACATGACAGTATACAACATGGGACAATAAACAACATGACAGTATACAACATGACAATATACAACATGGTACAATATACAACTTGGGACAATAAACAACATAACAGTATACAACATAACAGTATACAACATTGGACAATATACAACATGGGACAATATACAACTTGACAGTATACGTGACAGTATACAACATAACAGTATACAACATGGGACAATATACAACATGACAATATACAGCATAAAAGTATACAACATGGGACAATATACTACATGGGACAATATACAAATTGACAGTATACGTGACAGTATACAACATAACAGAATACAACATGGGACAAAATACCACATGGGACATATACAGCATGACAGTATACAACATGGGACAATATACAACTTGGGACAATATACAACATGGGACATATATAGCATGACAGTATACAACATGGGACAATATACAACTTGGGACAATATACAACATGGGATAATATACAACATGGGACAATACAACATGGGACACTATACAGCATGGGACAATATACAACATGGGACAATACAACATGTACAATATACAATATGGGACATATACAACATAACAGTATACAACATGGGACATATACAACATAACAGTATACAACATGGGACAATATACAACTTGGGACAATATACAACATGGGATAATATACAACATGGGACAATACAACATGGGACACTATACAGCATGGGACAATATACAGCATGGGACATATACAACATAACAGTATACAACATGGAACATATACAACATAACAGTATACAACATGGGACAATACAAAACATGACAGTATACAACATGACAGTATACCACATGGGACATATATAGCATGACAATATACAACATGGGACAATATACAACTTAGGACAATATACAACATGGGACAATATACAACATGGGACAATACAACTTGGGACAATATAAAACATGTGACAATATACAACATGTCAATATACATGACAGTATACAGCATGGGACAATATACAACATGGGATAATATACAACATGGGACATATACAACATAACTGTATACAACATGGGACAATATACAACATGGGATAATATACAACATGGGATAATATACAACATGGGATAATATACAACATGGGATATACAACATGGGATAATATACAACATGGGACATATACAACATAACTGTATACAACATGGGACAATATACAACATGGGACAATATACAACATGGGACATATACAGCATGACGGTATACAACATGGGACAATATACAGCATGACAGTATACATGACAGTATACGACATGACAGTATAAAACATGGGACAATATACAACATGGGACAATATACAACATGGGACATATACAGCATGACAGTTTACAATATGGGACAATAATCAACATGGGACAATATACAACATGGGACATATACAGCATGACAGTATACGACATGACAGTATACAACATGGGACAATAATCAACATGGGACAATATACAACATGGGACATATACAGCATGACAGTATACAATATGGGACAATATACAAATTGGGACAATATACAGCATGGGACAATATACAACATGGGACAATATACAAGATGGTACAATCTACAACATGGGACAATATACATCATGGGACAATATACAACATAAGTGTGGCAGACTTGGAACGATCAGTAGGCAATACGGCCTACCGGTTATCTTAAATCAACTGTATGTGTACATAACCTCACTATTATCATATCTTCACAAGACAGAGTAAATTAAAGTACATCCCATCAAAAGAAAATCATTAATAATAAAGTCAATATCCAGAAAAATAGTAAACGATACACTTAAATGTTGTTGTAAATATATATATATATATATATGTATATATATATATATAATTATAAACACCTTAGCATGTATCTAGAATTTTCTTGAATAACCACAGCAGTTTCAGCCAAATACAAAACAGTCTAGGATGCGAACAAAAAACCTGCACTTACCTCCATTTCAATGGTTTAAACTGTAAATATGGAGGTGTTTGTTTTTACAAATGTACACACTTAAGTCGCATGGAGTACTACCAAGAAAGCAATGGTATTGTAGTAGTACCGGTATGTCAGACATAGTTGTCTGAGAATGTATGGAACGACCGTTTATAGACTAATTGTTGGTATCCCTATGGGTACGAACTCTACACCCCTTGTCGCAGATTTGTTTTTATATTGCTATGAAAGAGAGTTTATGTTGGGTCTATCACAACCTGACTTCTATGGTGACGTGATTTACAACCTTGATCCTTGGTCATGATCACTTCCATACTATCTTGGTTAAACTCGTTATCAAAATAGGTTATGACCCTATCATTTTGCAACGCACTTCATGCTTGGTGGTAGACCTATTAACAATTCGCCATTATGCTTTCCTCTTTAATTGTGCGATGACCGGACAGGCTGTGGACCCTATGATGACGTCTACCTAAAACCCAAAAGGACTGTGACGTATGATGTTTGTCTGCAATCTTGTCTTGTCGTGCGCTTTATGGTTTGTTCTCTTGTTGCTCTGGCTTCTGCCAAGGCATTGAGTACCTTCTTTATGGCTTTCTATTCTATTACGTTTTTGTATTTGTCTATACACGAGCATCTGTGTGTTTTACTTATATTGCCCATTAATGCTGCCTTGTTGGTTAGAGAATGGTTTATGGCGGAGATTCCGTTATTCTCCCTGTCCCGTTTTATAGGGATGACAGTAGGGTAAGTGTTAGGTTTGGTGCACACTAGGAACCGGGTTTAAATCCCCAGCGGCCTTTTTTGCTACTGACTGTTCGAAGACGGTAGCCTATTGCCGACCCTTGCGTGTTTTTGATGTCTTATTTTGCATTTTATTCATTTTTTTATATAGTTGTTCTTTATTTCTGTGTGTGTGTGTATGTGTGTGGTTGACTGTCGTCCTTGAATGTTACTTTTCCTGTTCGCTTTTTATATCTATATTATATTATCACAGCTTTTGCCATTAATTGATATTAACAGTTAAAACATAACAATGAGCTGGGCATATATAATAAATACTGAAAAGGGTACCCTTTGGAAGCGACAAACACAACAAGAGATAAAAGTAGCAAACTCGGTTTTATTGAGTCATGAGAAGTAATGTAGAGAGCAACACCTCCCACGCCTCCTAGCATCGGCTTAAGCGATATTATACTTTCAAGCCACAAGAACTGGGCTTGATGATCTCAAAGGACCAGTAAGTTATAACTACTGATTTGTAGTCGGGGCAACATTTTGACGACCGCTGCACAGCACTAAACAATCGCTAGTGTGAATGTCAATACATACTGAAAAAAAGGATCACTGGAAAGCAACAAACACACACAAGAGATACAAGTAGCAGAATCGGTTATATTGAGTCTGTTCATGAGAGGTAATGTTGAGTGCAACACCCCCACGCCTACTAGCCCCGGCTTAAGCGATATTCAACTTTCAAGCTAAAAAGACTGGACTTGATAAACCCCAAAGAATCAGTAAGTAATAACACTACCGATTTGTAGTCGGGGCAACATGTCTACGGCCGCCACACAGCACTAAGCAAACGGTAGTGCGAATGTAAATAAATACTGAAAAAGGGATCCCTCGGAAGCTACAAACACAAACAAGAGATAAAAGTAGCAGAATCGGTCTTATCGAGTCTGTTCATGCGAGGAATGTTGAGTGCAACACCACCCATGCCTCCTAGCACCGGCTTTAGCGATATTCTACGTTCAAGCTACAAAGACTGGGCTTGATGATCCCCAAAGGACCAGTGAGTAATAACACTACTGATTTGTAGTCGGTCGTGGCAACTTCTTAAAGCCGCCATACTGCACTAAACAAACGCTTGTGTGAATGTCAATGAATACTGAAAAAGGGATTCCCTGGAAGCAACAAACACAAGCAAAAGATAAAAGTCACAGACTCGGTTTTATTGAGTCATGAGAAATAATGTAGAGAGCAACACCTCCCACGTCTCCTGGCACCGGCCTAAGCGATATTATAGTTTCAAGCCCCAAGTACTGGTCTTGATGATCCCAACGGATTAGTAAGTTATAAAGATACTGATTTTTACTCGGGGCAACATTTTTTATGGCCACCACACAGCACTAAACAAACGCTAGTGTGAATGTCAATAAATACTGAAAAAGGGATCCCTTGGAAGCAACAAACACAAACAAGAGATAAAAGTAGCAGACTCGGTTTTATTCAGTCCGTTCATGAGAGGTAATTTTGAGTGCAACACCTCTCATGCCTCCTAGCAACGGCTTAAGCGATATTCTGCTTTCAAGCCACAAAGACTGGGCTTGATGATCCCAAAGGACCAGTAAGTAAGAACACTACTGATTTGTAGTCGGGGCAACACTTTTATGGCCACCACACAGCACTAAACAAACGCTAGTGTGAATGTCAATAAATACTGAAAAGGGGATCCCTTGGAAGCAACAAACACAAACAAGAGATAAAAGTAGCAGACTCGGTTTTATTGAGTCTGCTCATGAGAGGTAATGTTGAGTGAAACACCTCCAACGCCTCCTAGCACCAGTTTAAGCGCTAATCAACTTTCAAACCACAAAGCCTGGGCCTGATGATCCCCAAAGGACCAGTAAGTAATAACACAAATAATTTGTAGTCGGGGAAACTTTTTACAGCCGCCAAACATCACTAAACAAAGGCTAGTGTTAATGTCAATAAATACTGAAAAGGGGATACTTTGGAAGCAACAAACACAAAAGAGAGATAAATGTAGCAGACGCGATTTAATTGAGTCTGTTCATGAGAGGTAATGTAAAGTGCAACACCTACCACGCCTCCTAGTACCGACATAAGCGATATTCGACTTTCAAGCCACAAAGACTGGGCTTGATGGTCCCAAAGGACAGTAAGTAATAACACTACTGATTTGTAGTCGGGGCAACTTAAGGCTTGCAAACATACTGCAACTCAATACAGTCCAGACATTGAGGGATTCTCTTCTTGGTACATTGGCGGAATGTCTTTAATCTTAGAATAACACACATACAGACATTTCGACTCGACATATATCAACATGATGCCAACTTTTCTAGAAAATAATGACTGTTGTGAATCTTAATTCTTGGCTATAACCTTTTGATTGAAATAATGAATTGTTTACAGTTTAGTTGTATTCATTTCAACGCAGTCACCCTGCTTGAGCGCATACAGACTGTGGTCCAGTGGGTAGCACATTGGACTTGAAATCCGGAGAACCGGGGTTCAAGCCTCGCGGGCGCCACAAACTTTCGTCGATATGTTATTTGGCAAGACACGTTCCGTCGTGAGGACGGGTATCCTCGTACGTCGGATTGCGACGTAAATTGGGCGGTCCATGTATCGGAGCAAGTTAAAGAATCATAGTGATATATTTGTTATTAACATTGGGGTAGGTTCCAGCAATCCTACCTATCACTCCCCTCTCTCTGGTACGGGTCTTAATAACATATAGTGTGTTGAAGAGCCGTTACGTAACACTCAATTCTGTTTCATTTAAAGTGCATATTGAATAACTTCAGCCACGCAATTAAAGGTAAAATTATGTTTTTCATCAACAACAGAAAATGGAGTAAAATACTCATATTGAGATCAATGACGGACAGTTTAAGGCAGTACATAGACCATAGTATGGTAGTCATCTCATTGTCGCAACTACCACTGTCATTGGCAATAAACTTTCGACCTGTTTTAGGTAACAGTCATTCAATTTGCACTATTCCTGCATGTACAAAAATAGGAACGATGCTCACTAACAGTCCCAAGCCTATGTTAGGACTATAATAGCATGTGAAGAATATCACAACCCATGTTAAGAAGGTGCTAGTGTAACAACTGTACCATTACTAGCATATAGTTGCCATGATTAGTAGTTAGTACAGTATAAGTTGAGTTTCTTCTTCGTTTTGTATGCAGTACTGGCAGAAATGGTTCGTGCAAATGTATATAACAGTTTTCAATTTCATATGCAGAATTCTTCATTGTAATTTATGTGGTGGGGTATTTAAAACTTGTGTTAGAAATCGTTAAAATTTACATTAATTGCTATTAAAAAGCATTCAAATTAACGTCTAAACGTATTTTGGATTTGCAAGGTTAACTATCATTACGTGGTCCCGCCCTAATTCCATTAAGCAATGGGAAACTTATATTAGCGGGATTTTATAATAGATATTGCGACATTAAAATACATTTAAAAGCATTGTTTACTGAAGAAATGCGATAACCTGCTTAAAATTACCTATTAAATGCTTTAATTTTACAATATTCAAACTTTTAAATCAGAAATTAAGTTTTTATTTCATACCCCAGCCAATTCCGTTTCGCTTCTTGGAGAAGTGGTTGGATGGGGTATGTATGACAGAAAATGCTCGGACAACGTAATGATAACTTTGCGTCTTTATGTGTATTAATCATAATAAGTATTGAATAACGCATACACCTTAAACATGGACTAATGTTTCAAAATAAAGCGGGATCACTCACATTTCCTTTATTTAGAATTCTTAAAGACTGTTTGAGTCTTTGGTGCAATATATGTATATCAGAAAAATTAAATAATATTGATGTTACCATTATTTTGAGGAACGCTTACTCTTTCTGTTCTATGCGTGTATCCCCTTTTCTAGCTTGATGAGCTTATATATGCAAGCAAAGACATGAATACATTATTTCATTAATCAAAACAATTCCTAATTTATAATATAATATTTAAATCATCCTAGAAAGGTCGTACATTACTGATTCTTACAATTTTATACATCTAATGTAAACAATATTGACTAAACTAAATGCATACAAATTATATCGATAGTAGGTGTGGTAATATGACTTCCAATTGTAAGTTTAATAGTGATTTTAAGCAGAATGCAGTGCCGAAACAAAGATTATTTATTCTGTATTAGACTAATATTAATTATGAACTTAACTGCATGTTTTCAAAATACCTTAACAATTATCCAAACAAACATTATATGCAAAAATGAACATTTAAAATGTGATGGGCTACAATGATACAACTATTATTGTTCGAATTAAAATGTATAAGCTACCTGTTACATATTGCTTTCATGGGAAAATGTCATCTACGGACATTGCTCTTTTCAAAAAGTGATGATAGTTTGCCACCTGAGATAGTAGAATATCGAACAATTTGGGTCCTGGCTAAAGGCATATTGATGCTTTATCTCCTACAAGGCAATGAGTACTTACTTTTCGGCTTTCTAGATATTTGTTGTTGTTACTCAAAGATACATGATCATCATTGTTTTTTACTTATATTGCCTATTAATGCCGCCTAGTTTATTAGAGGATATAGCCTGGCGAGGATTTCATTATTTACACTGTCCTGTTTAATTGGGATGACAATAAGGTAAGAGTGGGGCTTGATGCACCTAGGACCTGGTCTAAACCCTCAACGGTCTTTTTTGTCTCTCACCGTTACAAGGCGGTACTTCTATGTTCACCACAAATGTATGTTGTGTCGGATACTTTGAGTCATTTTTTATTTTTGATTGAATTTGTTCTGAGAAAGCTACATATAACTGTTATACCTACTTCTATAATCTTACGTTACAGAGGCCTATCTTACAGATAGGTGTATACCTAATGTTTCTGTTGTAGAGGGCGACATTCAGGGACATATGCATACATTAAGTTTCTATTTAATCATACTGTATAAGGCGATATTCAGAATCAGTCTCTAAATTAGTAAATAATGTAGAATTCAGTAGAACAAAGAAAGACAATCGATTTGCTCAAGTGACTTGAATCTTAGATATATCGCCTTTATCGTTTCCCGAGGTTGCACACAGTTTATCAATAATCGTTTTAGTAGTACATTCCACAAACACGGTAAAAATGGTTAACGCTAACTGGTTCATTGCACGATTGACCAAAACTATAGTAATTATGCATTTTTATTAATTATTCACATGGGTAGACATTCGGTTGAACAAAGGCTACTAGAGCCTTCCGCCGCTGCATGGTATCGCCTAAAGTTCACTTCTTTGAAATTGTTATATAATGAAGCTTGTCTGTTCCTTGCAGGAATTCGGTGCCTAAAATAACTGGTAGTCTATACTAAGCTGAGAAATGGCTTAAATTGAGGTAAGCGAACATCAAACAATAAATACAAAATATAAAAAGATACTTTTCAATATAAGTAGAGAGAAACAATATAAATGTGGTCATAATTCTACTGGGGTCAATCTACAACGTAAATGCGGGTCTTAGTTTTATTGCTCATAAAGTTTTATTGCTCTATTAATTCACTTGACCATATCCCGTCTCGGCATTTTGGATATTTTATTAAAGATGTCTGACATATAGTCCTAAAACTCGCAGGTCACAACTCTGTTCAATCAGTGTGTCTTTAGGCAGGCCTCTTCCTTTAGCCAAGTGCGTCAGATGGGGATTTAAACCTGGCGGTCCCGTGCATCGAAGTCTATGCTCCGAGCACTTTCAGGAATCATATGAATCCGTTTGATACGAGTAGGGCACGTATATCATTGTGCATTGATACGAGTAGGGCACGTATATAAGTGTGCATTGATACGAGTAGGGCACGTATATCATTGTGCATTTATACAAGTAGGGCACGTATATCATTGTGCATTGATACGAGTAGGGCACGTATATCATTGTGCATTGATACGAGTAGGGCACGTATATCATTGTGCATTGATACGAGTAGGGCACGTATATCATTGTGCATTGATACGAGTAGGGCACGTATATCATTGTGCAATCGGTATAATTGTATTGCAAATGACAATATTGGTGTTGTGCACATATTTTAATAATTAAGTTTTAACAATGGCGTTTGGGGTTATACAACAGACGTCCCCGGCATGTATTTGTTTTGTTTGAACAGCAATGTGCACACTGTCAATTTAATATTACTCAACAATTAATAACCAATTTAAAATACATAACTAAATCAAAGACAAACACGTGGTTAATATAATATAACCGAACAATTAATGACTAAATCCATAACTAAATCCATGACAAACACGTGGTTGATATAAAATAACCGAACAATTAATAACTAAACCATAGGGAATAGAACTGACACGTACTTGATTAGTTTCCTCGAAACGATAAACATTTGAGCCAAACTAATACTGAATAACAATTTAGTGTAATGTGATTAACATTGATAGCAATGTTGATACACACTTTCCAATAGTCACGTTTTTAAGTAACCGATTGAGTTTAGAGATTTTTTTAGCAATAATCTTTTTTCCGTCTCAATTAAAAACCTTATGAATACTAGCAACATTGAAATTTAACGATAATTTTAAATCGTGCGCAATAAATGGCGCCCAAATGAATTATATATTAATTGAATATTGTGTTTGGACTAGGGGATTTTCAAGCCCTAGCCCTTAGCAGACGACAAACTCCGAGCAAGCTAGAAGTCGCAATAGATCGTCACTGACGAAATGTATCACTACGCTAACAAACAGAGCGTCAGCTGTCATTTTGATTGAGTGTTCATTCGCATAAAAGAAATAAACACACCCCACTCACTGTATGCATATTCATAGGGGCCCTGGCCTTTTGTAGAGAAGAAATAGTTCTCCGGATCAGACAAATACCATCTAAATCGTAAATAAGCTGTGGGAAATGGAAAGAAAATTGAAGAATGTGATGTTTGGGCCTATACTTTTTTCTACTAAGACACGAAACAAGATGATATATTTTATCTAGAAATATTATAAACCCCGTTTGGACTCCGTACATCCAGGTTTGCAAACATGGGTTAAAGTAGCTCATTTGCATATTAATGTCGAAAGGACCAATGCTTCCGAGCAAAAGTAGTTATTTTTCAGCAAAAAAGAATAGAGGTAAACATTTGCGATATCAGCGGGAAAATGGAACATCCGTCACCTAAAGAAGACAATCTTAAAGAAAGTCTTCGTCAAAATGTTATAATTGCAGAATTTACAAATTGTATTACTACGCTGTAGAAGCGGCATTTCAGACGCAATATATTGAACTGATCACGCGTTGATTTCATGACCCGCATTCTCTACCTACACCGACTACGTCACAACTGACGATATACCTCTATACTAAGACGCATTACCGAGCAAAATATGGCTTTTGTCTACATACGCATACACATAACCGCCAACAGATTACTTTTTATTTCAATAAATTGTTTATAAATCATTTTGTAACACATTATTTGTTTGTACAAACACAGGAGTTCATAGTAAAACCTAATGCTTTTATTTACCGTCTAAACATATCGCTTACTCTTTCATGACTTTTGACTATTTAATAATTTATATCGGTCAACTTGTGACATATATTGGTATAATTATGGATCTGGCACGGGTACGTATATAGAAGACTGTCAAAATTAGAAGATATTGGCCATTCCTCCCCAAAATATAACTCGCAGCAGACGGTATTATTGTTTACACCGCCATTGATTACCGGCATGGCTTGCGCAGAATCACACAGGTCAATCGCGCAGCGACACCTGTCGGACACAATGC
Source organism: Cyrtodaria siliqua (assembly GCA_037043455.1). NCBI lineage: Eukaryota > Metazoa > Mollusca > Bivalvia > Adapedonta > Hiatellidae > Cyrtodaria > Cyrtodaria siliqua. Next base: position 59,861 of record JAWPHD010003798.1, read on the forward strand.
ATGACCCGCGATCACTATTAATCGAGTGGAGAAGATTGTTTTCGAATCCGATTCTGTACATATATGAATAATGTTGTTCCGAATTAATAAATGTTATACATACAACAATACATACAACAATAAAATATGTAAACAATAATAAAATTAAATGTATTTTTCTAAAAGTATAACTCATACGGCCTATATTTCTATCCGGTGCAAGCGTCGGAATTTAATAATTGCAATCTGATCCCTTTGAACTCAAGAAGACGCTTTCCGCCAGTTTTGTCAACACAGAACGAAATTCGACACAGAACACGGAACTTATGTTCATAAATACACTTACACCATGTACACTCAACAGAACTTTTCAATTTCCAAAGCCACTAGTCCATCAGTGCTTTCCGCACTTTGATTTAATCCCAAATCAATACTTTTGTTTTAAAATTGGTAGAGCAAATAGTTGAAAAACAAGAATAAAAGTAATACGTCCTGTTAAAAAATCTTCTTACTGGTGTATGGACGACATCCCCCCCACCCCCAACACCCCATCCCACCTGCTCATTTGATATAACTGCACCAAATATCCCTCATGTAGTTTTATAAACGATTTATTTATGTTTACAATAAGATTTATTTCGTTAATATTATTTTATTTATCAAGCAATATAATTAGCACATATATGTATTTTTGACTTTAACCAGCTTCTATATAATAAAATTAAAGGTAACAAATGTTGGAGTTTTCTTCTTGTTCGACTTGTTTACCTAATTTCCTCCTTTCTACTATAGGTTTAAATATGCAAATTAAACACTTAGTAAAAAAACAAATAACATTTTGCTTTAAATATTCAAATACTTATTAATACTGATTTGTAAAAATGCAAGCAATGTAGAAAAGTAAGGTGACTTGCGAATGTTAAACAAATCAAGATTGCATTGTGCCCATTTAACAGCGTGTTGCGTATATCTAAATAAGCTAGGTGACTTCAAATAGAGACATAGTTGTACTGGGCTGAAGTCCAGATAACCATCAGCAAAGTCTTAATAGATTTTATGAATACTGTGAATCCTGGCGTCTTGAAGTTAATACTGAGAAGACAAAGATAGTTGACTTACCTAGAAGGGGTAGGATTAAAGAATTTGAAAGGTGGTATTATAATGGAAGTTTATTAGATGTCGTCGATGATTTTAATTATTTAGGCGTGGTTCTTAATTATACCGGCTCTTTTTCGTTAAATCAGGAATGTCCTTGTGGAAAAGCCTCAACACTTGAAAGGAATGAATATTGTCTTGGTCAAAAAAGAATATCTAACATGGTTATAAAAATACTCAATGCTGATTGGTTGTTGAGGAGTTTTTAAAAATGCTATCAAGACCTCTGACGTCACGTCCTTCAACCGTTATTGCGTCATTTTAAACGATTTTCAACGTCGGAAAACATCCAAAACGACGATTACGTTAGTTTAAAGTAACGTTACGTTCAACAACAATTGAAATTGTTAAAAACACTATATAGCTGTATATGTTCTTCGTTTGGTGCTGATGGACATACAGTGTTAGTTGTGAAAATTTGTTTATCGGGTTTATATTGTGCGAGATCAGGGATTATGAATATGAATTGAAACCAAATTAACCTATTCAGCTTTTCGATACTTTTATGGCATCAATATTAAATTATGGACAATATGAGGGACTGAAAAATCAAAAGAGATCGAGAAAATGCAGTCAACATTTTGTAAAATTATTTTAGATTTTAAACTTATCACAAATAATGCTGGTATTTACGGAAAGCCAACTTGTTACCGTTTATACATCAATAGATATGTAAGACTGATCAACCATTGCTATAAACAATTGTATACAGACAATATTATATTAAAAGCAAGATATATAAGGAGAGGCGCGACGAATTGGCTAATTTAAGATATTGGCTAATTTAAGATTTATTCTAAACCGTAATTGTTTTAATAATGTCTGCGATAATACCATGAATGTTAGTTTTAAACTGGTTCCTTCTTTCCTGACGGGGATATCTTTATTTACACTATCCCGTTTATTGTGATGACAATAGGGTAAGAGTGGGGGTTGGTGCACCCTAGAACCTGATTTAAACCCTTTACGGCGTTTTTGCCACTGACCTTTCCAAGGCGGTAGCTCTATTGTCAACCCTTTTGTGTTTGTGATGTCTTATCTTGCCCCTTTTATTCATCTTTAAAGTTGTTTTTTATTTCTGTGTATGTTTGTGGATGACTGTCGTCATTGAATGCTATTTTTCCTGTTTGATTTTTATATCTACTTTTAAGGTATCGTATGTTTCATACAATCTGGCGACATCTTTGAAGACACAATTGTCTTAGTAAATTATCAGACGAATTTACAAATTTGCAAACTGTAAATGGGTCAATCACTTAACGTGCAGTACGGTTGCAAAATGATAAGGTTATAACTAAAATCCTCAATGGATTGGGCGATCTGAGCACGACATGCAATAAAAATAGTAGGTACTTAGGACCTGAAGAAAATACGTGTATCTACAATATCGAAACTACCAGTCATGAACTGTTGGAGCTTAGCTGAATATGTTAATGTATTACACTCACATTCCTTAGGAGTGTTATTTACTATATCAAGGTCAGAAACTACAGTGTTGTAGTTGACAATAATATGTATAATTGTTGTTTTATACTTATAACAAATTACAGGACTTTCTAAATTTTTGAAATATTTAGGAATAGAATCAATTACATGATTGTCTGTAAAAATACTTAGCATGTCAATGAAATAAATACCCTTATTAAGACATATTATTTTTAGAAAATGCCTGACGTGATCAGACTCCTTGTCAATATGGGGTCGGAGAACATGTTGTGTGTAACTTTGAATGATGGAAGCAGTGTTATACAAGGGATATGTATGAACGCACATTATGGCTGCTTCCTCGTCGATCACTTTAATAAGTGAAGAAATGGACAAAGAGGTAAGAAGTGAAAGCATAGAGTGTTTAAAAATAATATCTAAATCAGCGACTGACATAGTTACAAGCGATTTAAGTGTTTGATGTTATCATTACGCCTACGACCATGAGACCTAGCGTTACGCTTTCGAATAGAAAATATAGAAAAATATGAATAATATACTACATATCCTAGATTTAATGAGACATAATCATTGTTAAAAATGTGTTCATGATGACTAAAGTACACTATTATCATTTCAACTTAAAGTTAGCTCAGCTGACGACTTTCATAAAATAGAATAATAGGATAAAAACTGTAGATGAAACATATGCGAATGTCTCTCTCGCTTGGCAGTTCAATGCTTATTTAGAAAATAATGGTGTGTTTTCGGTAAAACCTGTTTTGCCACCCCAAGCATAGCCATAAATAGTCGAACTGTTCTCTGTGTGATTCTTACAATAATGCACCAACAGAACTAAAATGTAACATACGTGATGTAACATGCGTTACCTTACACTGAATGCAGTTACAATGGTATATACATATACCATAAAAACAGATGCAGACTGAAACTTGTTTAAGGAAAGATAAAAATATCGGACAGGGAAAGCAGCAGTCAAGGACGACAGTCAACCATAAAACACAAAAACAAACACGCAAACAGACAAACGAAAAGGCAAAAGTAATAAAAAATGCAAACGACATCACAAAAGGGTTGACAATAGGGCTACCGCCTTGGAACTGTCAGTGGCAACAAAGGCCACTGAGATTTTTAAACCGGTTCCAGGGTGCACCAAACCTCACACTTACCCTACTGTCATCCCATTAAAACAGGACAGTGTAAATAAAGAAATCCCCGCCTTGATCTAATCTCTAACCAACAAGGCAGCATCAATAGGCAATATAAGTAAAACACAAATATGCTCGTGTAAGTATAATACAAAAAAACAATAACCTAGAAAGCCACAATGAAGGTACTCAATGACTTGGCAGAAGCCAGAGCAACACGAGAATAAACCATTAAGGGCGATGGACTTTAGGTAGGCATCATCATATGGTCCACAGCCTGTCCGGTCATCGAACAGTTAAAGAGGAAAGCATAGTGTCGAACTGTAAAAGGGTCCACCACCAAGCATGCAGTACGTTGCAAAATGATAGGGTCATAACCTCTTTTGATAAACTTTTTAACAAGTTTAATAAAGATAGTATGAAATTGATCATGACCAAGAATCTTACTAAGTTTATTAATCACATCACCATAGAAGTCAGGTTTTGATAGTCCTTGTCGCAGAAGAGTCCTTAAATTACTTTTATATTTGGAAAGAAGATCAGGGTTACGACAAAAAAAAATTGCAAAGGTTTTACGAAGTTTATGGTAACGGTAACCCTGATTGAGTAACTTTTTAGTTTATACAAAGATTACGAATATTAAAGTCCTCAACTCGAGTACAAGCTATAGAAAAACGAATAGGTTGAGACACATACACCCCATAAGAAGTTGCTCGGGGAACATCCCCATCCAAGTGGGGATAATTAACAATGACAAAATTAAAATCATCTCTTTTGCCATAGACTTTGCTAATTATTTCACCATTTTCAATCGAGAGATCTAACTCAAGAAAAGAAGCGTTATTATCACATATATTAGCTTTATTAAGCTGAAGTTCTTTAGGATAAATATTATCAACCATAGTTGGAAAGAAAGGGTTGTCATTGTTCAGTATGTCATCCACATGTCGAGAGGTGTCATTAAAAGCTTCGATAACAGTATAGTATATTTTTATTTTATTGTAAGCCAAATATGGCCCATGAACATGTTTACAAATAATACAAATATTGATTTCAATATGGTCAGATGGCAGCAGTACATGTGTTAGTAGTTTTTGCAGACATATATGTCACAGTACATGTATATAGTTAACGAAACCATAATGAACTTGTTTTACAGATTAACAATAATTCAAAGAAACTTTTCAATAGGACGTAAGCTAATTTTAAACAATAATTGTTTAAGTTCACATACGTGCGTACTCTGACTTAAGCGTGAACTAGTATGCATGTGACTTGAGAATTCTTGGGAGAGATCTGCCTGGGTATCTGATGTAAGACTCAACATGAAATCCCTTTCATGGCAAAATAAAAACAAATCTGCGACAAGTGGTGCACAGTTCGTACCCATAGGGATACCAACAATTTTTCTATAAACGGTGGTACCATACCTGACGAAAATATTAATTAATAGGAAGATGAGTGCTTCACAAACTTCATAGCAAGTCCACATAGTATAATTGTATAAACTGCCGTTAGTAAAAAACGCTTTAATATTATTACATGCCAACAATGTAGTATTATCTCTAGTGAATGTTTTTTGAATAAGAGAAATTAGCTTGTCTTTAATAAGGTTGTATATAGTGTAGAGAAGTCATAAGTACTTATTGATGAAACTTGACCTTTATTGAACATTTTATCAAGAACGTCTCCCGAATTTGTTATTGACCAAAATAAATTAATCCCAGAGTTTTCATAAGTTTTATCACAATATAGTTTAACGTGATCTTTAACGGCAGTAAGATAAGAAGTTAAAAGTTTGGAGATGTTTGTTGTGGTGCAGGCACTATAATTAGAAATAAAGCGAGCATTATACAGATTTTTATGTAATTAAGGAATCCAGTACATGGTAGGCAGTTTATTTTGCTTATCGTTGTATTTACAAAAACGAATTCCGTGTCTTTATATGTATATTTCTTCGATTTTTTGTATTAATCAATTGTTTTGAAAAAATGACTGTTTTGTACAATTTTGAAAATGTTGTGTATGTGTTGTTCTAAATCGAGTCAATTAATTCGATATCAACATAGTAAAAAAATGGGTGTTGATATCTTTTTCTTATTTTCATGCTTTGAATTATATTCACGCTGGTCGATTGATGGGATCACACAACATAAGAAAACCAAAATAATGTGTAGTTTTCACTTAGTTATTGTCTAAAAAGCTTTCTTAATCAACAAAGTTGATGTGTAACGTAGGTTACATATGTAACGTAGGTTACAAGTGTAACGTAAGTTTCAAAACGCTCTAACTAGCATCAGTTTTTATTGCATCTTCTTTACTGAAGTTGAGAAATACAAGTATACACACACAGGGTCCGTTCTATACATACGAATCAATCGATTTCCAGTCCATAACTGTGGACCAAAACACGATCCATTAAATTATCGTCCTTTATCACTTTTACCTGTTACATCTAAGACGTTTCAAAAATGTCTTATTTGAAACGTATTTGTATCTCTCCAGAAATATGACCTTTTACATATATTCAGTCCGGGTTTCGTAAATTTCACACGTGTCAGATTGCGTTAGTCACACTTAAGATAAATGGCTCGAACATGTATATAATGGTCACGGCCTTGTGACAATATTCCTTGATTACAGAAAAGCATTCGCTATAGTAGATTATTTATTACTCTTGAAGAATGTGTCCTTCTATAACATATCTGAATTATTTGGTTAGCAGGTTTCGTCTTCAATAGAACCCAATTTATAGGTGGTCTGGTAATGTAGTTTCTGAGAAAGAAAACTTAAAACTGTATCATTGGTCCAGTTTATTTATTGTTTTGTTTTTATATATATGTTTTTGTTATTCATTGTTTTTATCATTTCGTAATATCACTTGCCCCTCACCGCTGTAGGTTCGATCCCTCAGGGGCCTAGGAATCTTTATGTGAGGAAGCTATCCAGTTGGCTTGCGGAACGTCGGTGGTTCTACCCAGGTGCCCGCCCGTGCACGAAAATTGCTCGAAGGGGCACCTGGGGTCTTCCTCCACTAGTGGAAGCTGAAAAGTCGCCATATGACCTTAGCTGTTGGTGCGATTATAAAATCCAATTCAATTCAATTCATTTCGTATTTGCCTCTGTTTAAAGGGGAAAGTGAAACTGATTTATTTGCGGGCGACACAACCATTTACCCGCAGGTTTCCTTAACACTTTACACACTTCATCAGGAAATGTTTCAGCTTGCTTGTCATACGGTCAGTCACTGCATTTCAATTTTCTCTTGTGCGATGACTGGACAGCCACTTGGGATTCTATGGTTGTACCTTCTGAGACCTTCTGAAACGTTCTAATGGTTGTACCTTCTGAAACCTTCATAAACATTTTATAACTCAGGTTGTTTGACCGTTCCCTAAATTGTTATTTTTCTTTGGTTGTAACTGTGTTTGTTCAGTCCAATTCTGGATATATCCGGAGGTGTTTCTTATTATTTATTATTTTTCTTATTATTTTATTCATTTTGACTTATTTTATAGATTTCCCGTCCATAGGTTGTGCTTTTATTTACACTGTCTTGTCATTTTGAGCACTAAAGAAAGGATAATATGGAGGTTGTTTACAATTAAAATCGATATAGGCTAACCAGTAGGCCGTATTGCCTAATAACCAAACCAACTCAGTTACCCTGTATTCACCACACTTTATGCTGTGTATTGTCCTGTTCAGTGACTATTCAGTTTAGTTTGTGGTACAAAACGAACCTATGGTGTCATTGCGTTTGAGTGCTGTGTTGTCTTTAGGACTATTTTTTTTCTCATTTCAGAAAACCGATGCAGTAGTTTCTATTCTATTTCGCATCTCAATATGGATATAATATGCCAATTACACAGTTCTCTGGTAATGTGTATAATTTGTATACGTTTGTATAAGTTAGTTATTAATATTCCCAAATTGTCAGCTTCCAATTTTTCTCCTTAATTTACACATCAAATATGAATATAGAACGTTTGATTTAGCTACTTCATTTCTTCTCCATACAAACTTAACAAGTCTCATATGTTATCCTTCTCATCTATCCCCATGTGTTGACTTGAACTTCTTGTTCTGTGTTACCCAATCACTACGCCGACCAAAATCTCTCGAACCTTTGAAACAATTTCTCCGAGTTTTCCGACCTGGTAAAATCATTTGTTTTCTGGGTAAGCAAATTGAAATGAAGCCATTATAGTCATTTATTCCACTATACATGAATAGCTGTCGTGTTGGTGTATTGTATTTATCAATCGCTTGAACTCTTCATTTTCGTTCTTGGCAATAATATAAACAACACTTCCAGTTATAGCACTGGAAATTGCAGAAACGGTTATTGAGATGACAAATATTACAAATGCTAGCCTGCAAGAGATACTTTCATGTGCCTGTACGCTTTGCGTCGAAGTCAAATCATATTCATCAAATAACAAGTGTTCGTGTTTGCCGTCACCTGTAGAAACGGTTTGTATTTCTATTCTGCTAAGTCCAGCTGTAATTCTTGTGTTTAAGTATATTGTGTTCATGGTAGTAGTCATTCTTGATATGAATAAAAATAAATATCATCATTTGCTTAACGGTTTCAATTTCAAAGACACGTCCGGTGACCACGATATAAACAAAGTGTTAAATATTATTACTTCCTTCGGCATATTGTTCATACTATATACGCGCAGGTGCCTTGTTGCCATTGATTAACTGATAAAGGCGCATGCTTAAGAATAACAATATTGTACTGTTCTTATAACGGTTATAACCTCTTTTGAGAAACTTTTTATAATAACAAGTTTAATAAAGACTGTATGAAAGTGATTATGACCAAGAATCTTACGCAGTTTGTAAATCATCACCATAGAAGTCAGATTGTGATAAGTTAACCATTTGAAACATGTTAAATTATGTGTGTATTCTGCAGAACATATTGTGGAAGTTGGTTTAAATTGAAAAGTTAAAGGGACTGGAACTATGGGTTTAAATCCGAATGCAATCAAACCATCGTAATGTATTCCATGTACATATGCATTAAAGTATTTTCATGGAACGTCCGATTTAATTATTGTTATTGTTGTGTGATCGACGCACACTTTATTGATTATGCCTTCAACTGCTAGTAATATCAATTATTAGTTATAATTTATCAACAAGAAATGGTCAAGTCTTCGAATTAGCATGTGTATTTGGATTGACGCCAGTGACGCTTCCATATCGCATCTAGTCCTTTTGTTCGAATCCTACTGGGAGCTCGACCCTAGAACCGGTTTAAACCCCCAGTGGCCTACTTTGCCACTGACCGTTCCAAGGCGGTAGCCCTATTGTCAACCCTTTTTGTGTTTGTGATGTCGTTTGCATTTATTATTGCTTTTGCCTTCTTGTTTGTCTGTTTGCGTGTTTGTTTCTGTGTTTTGTGGTTTACTGTCCTCCTTGAATGCTACTTTCCCTGTCCGATCTTTTTATATTTCTTGTAAGTGAGGAAATGTCGATTCTTACGGATGGCGCGAGGTGTTCAGTACTGGTTCTACCCAAGAAAGTTGGGTGGTCTGCCTCCACCACAAAAAATCGACCGTCATATTATAACCGTGCATGTGTTGAAAATGACGTTAAACTCTATACACACATCTAGTCCTGTTCAGCTCATTGACGCAAACCGAAAGTATCATATTCCTATAAAAGCAGGTCCAATTAATAATTAAACAATGTTCTTATTATTTGAAAATAAGTTTAAAACAGGACAGTTGTAATGCTCATCTAATAAAAGTGTGCCCATTGCTTCGATAACACAACTGAATCATTATTACCACGTGATTATGTGAACAATTGAATTTGAGTTGATGTTGAACGGCCCATCAACACAATGGTTAGGTTATCTTGAGATTCCCTACAGACCACGGAAATAGTTGATTTAAACATATTTTATTTCGAATTAGTGCATAAATACATTTAACAGTATCTTACGTAAAGGGTTAGAACGAAATAAAACTTATCTCCCCGCGCTTGCAATAAGATACTTATATTTAGTTATCGGTGGTACATTTTCAATTTCTTTTGTTTTCTTACTTAATTTTTGATTCGGTGGTTCCACTACGCCGGCCGATAAAAGGCTCTGGGTATTGTTTAACCACTTATAGGATATGTCCCAATTAAATTCCATTATGTTTATTTCGCTCTTCGGGGCATTTAGTTTTATTAGATACTGGGACCATAAGCCGTACGACATTGGGAAGCAAATAACTCCATGTCCACCGCCGTATGCATGCCATCTTCGGGATGGTTAAATTTGTGTACTATTGATTTTATTAATATTGAGTTCTGCTCAACCCGGGGCTAGAGGGAGTGAGCAGTAGCTATCATATTTCTCTACCGCTCATGAACAATCTCAATCAAATCGAGACTGTAATATTTCGTATGTGTCGTGCTCGGCCGTTTCCAAAGGTCCATTATCATACTCTTTTTCTATAGTACAGTGACGTTGCTTGTGCAGTGTGGTGGCAGTAAAACGTCTCCCTGCGCTTGCAATCAGTACTGTTATTCATTCGATCTTTGGAGATCGCTGAGCCCGATACTTATATTCAGTTATCGGTGGTACATTTTCAATTTCTTTTGTTTTCTTACTTAAATTTGATTCGGTGGTTCCACTACTCCGGCCGTTAAAAGGCTCTGGGTATTGTTTAACCACTTATAGGATATGTTGTCTGCTTTTTAATTTAGTCTTTTGGCTGTTACTTGTGATACGCAGGCTTCATAACCGCTGCTCCCAACTAAATTACATTATGTTTATTTCGCTCTTCGGGGCATTTAATTTGATTAGATACTGGGACCATAAGCCGTACAACATGGGGAAGCAAATAACTCCATGTCCACCGCCGTATGCATGCGGTTAAATTTGTGTACTATTGATTTTATTAATATTGAGTTCTGCTCAACCCGGGGCTAGATGGCGTGAGCGGTAGCTAGCATATTTCACTACCGCTCATGAACAGTCTCAATCAAACCGAGACTGCATATTGCGTATGTGTCGTGCTCGGCCGTTTCCAAAGGTCCATTATCATACTTTTTTTATAGAATTCCTCACCTTAGAAAACTTGTTTACAATTCAAGTATGTATTAGTAGCTACGGAACAACCATACATATGAACTAATTGGTAGAATTATTATAATTATTCAGTGTCACATTGAATATCAGTCAATGTTTGCTTAAACAACTTAAAGAAATATGATGCTAGATGGTGAAGGAAAACGTAAACAAAAAGTAATTCGAACAAGAGACATACCCACTCAAAAAGAAAATATTTAAAAAAAGGAAAGTAAAGCGGACTGCGTATAATTTTGTTGGATAACACCATGAGACACAGCAACACTGACGGGCAACCACAGACATCAATCATATTTACAAACTCTGCCAGATTAGAAGCGTATGTTTTTTATTATATACTTTAGAACAGCCTCAAAGACTGAAACGTTAGTGTCATAACTTCGCGACTGATCACCGCATAAAAGTCTTTGGAGTATAACTGTGCATAACGGGCTAATGATTTCCGGGATGGTTGATATACATCCGAGAACCGTGCCATTCTTCTACTATCGAATAGATTTCTACGGTTGTTTAACATGCTCATAGGATATGTATACTTCGATATACCGGAGGGCTCATCCTACGGACGAGACTAGGGGACGTGTCTTGCCTAAGGACATAGGGAAATAACCCAGCAATGCTTATGTGTAAATAAATAATGAAAAGGGGATTCCTTGGAAGCAACAAACATTAACTAGGGAGAAAGTAGCAGACTCGGTTTTCTTGAGTCTGTTCATGAGAGGTGATATAAAGTGTGACACCTCTTGCGCCCCCTAGCACCGACTTAAGGTAATAGCCCAGTTCGTTAACATGGTTTGTTTCCTAATGAGAAATACAGAGTTGTCATATTTTCAATTTCCTGTGAGTAAATTACTTTTCTTATTTCAAAACCGAAGAGCTTGTAAAGGCAAATTTCCCAACGCTAACTGGTCATTGAAAAAGCATAGAAATCTTTCTTATTTAATGCTGACATCTGCCGTGATTTACTGGCATGGTTCATACTTTTGAGTATGCAAAATATTACCCTTGCACATGCAGAGTTGTAATATCCAACTTTCTCTGGGCAAATTGTGCTAAAAGCTGAAGAGATTTTAAAGGGACATAATGTTTTAAGTAATTACTAAACTGGGCAATAGGGATATATCTGGGCTAAAACTCAATGGCTTCAAATACAGTGTAAACCTCTCAATACAATGTCCGACGTAAATAAACCTATACGTTTGTATATATACCGTATAAGTAATGAACTGTTTGTCCGAAATCATTGACCGTTTCAATTTATTTTTAGAACATACTATATCTAAGATCGATCCCTATTTAATTTAATAATACGGTAATTTTGAAATTCATATTGTGTAAACTCCTATTTTATTGACTGACAAATAAAATCAGATATAAAAATCGAACAGGAAATTTAGCATTCAAGGACCACATCCTTCCAAAAACACGACCAGAAGAAACAATAATTGCAAAGATGAATAAAGCGCGAGATATGACATCACAGTCATATAGGGTTGAAAATAGGGCTATAACGCGATTCAAAGTATTGAGCATTGAAGATTGGACGATTTCATTTGGAATGCAAATAATAGGTAAATCAGGTAAAACAGCACACATGATTGAATGTTGGCATTCTTAGAGAAGAGTAAATATGTACAATATTTCGTCACTCTTCAGATAACGCTTTGACGCAGTAGCTAGATTTTTAAAACGGGTAACATTGCTGATCGTCAGTACACTGTCTTGGGTTCGAAACCCATAGGCAATATACTTGTTTATATTTTTATTTGCTAAATTACTTATTATTAGTTAAATTGTTTAAGTGATTTTCTTCTCCTCTGCTTATTTATTTTCATAATTTTAATTCCTCAAAATATAAAATATATAATTTTATTTTCAATACGACAATTTTATAAATACATACTGAAAAGGTGATCCCTTGGAAGCAACAAACACATTCAAGAGAAAAAGTAACAGACTCTATTTTATTGAGTTGTTCATGAGGGGTAATTATATCTCTCACGCCTCCTGGCACCTGCTTAAGCGATTTCTACTTTAAAGTAACACAGAATGGGCTTGATGATCCCAAAGGACCAGTAAATAATACCACTACTGATTTGTAGTAGTGGCGACATTTTTCGGCCGCCACACAGCACTAAACAAACGCTAGTGTGAATGTCAATAAATACTGAAAAGATGTTCCCTTAGAAGCAACAAACACAAACAAGAGAGGAAAATAGCAGAATCGGTTTTATTTAGTCTGTTCATAGGAGGTAATTATAAGATGCAACACCTCTCACGCCTCCTAGCACCAGCTTAAGCCATATTCGACTTTAAAACAACAAGTAAATCTTACGGACGTTCCTGAATAAAATCATATACTGATCAAACTTCCTAATTACTATTTGTATCTTAGCTAATTTTCTTGGTTTAAATATATATTAGAATAGCTGTGTGATAAGTATTTGGTTTTGATCAATAGTTTGTATAATATATATTTTTGTTTATACGCTTACATCTTTGAAGAGTTACCCTGTTTTTATATGTAAACATGAAATGTGCTGATAAAGCACATAACACAAGTTCGCTTAAACAAATACACTTCTTAAGATTGGTAGGATATACTACAAAAATAAAACATAAACATAAGACCCATTTACTGCAAATGTTCCGTCTATAATAAGATGAAATTAAATGGATAATCCTAAATTACCACCCTTTTACATAAGTAATGTAATTCGAAAATGTATTTTGCAAACGCATTTGTAAGTGGTAATTCTAGTAAAACACGATGTGAAAATAACTTTAATTGCATGTTTTAGAATTAGGAACATTGAGTGCATAACAAAATGCTTAATCATCCAGTTGAATAACTGTTAAACTATTTTTCGAAGAAAACACATCGATGTATACAGAGCAGACAATTAAACTCATTATTGTGCAGTGCACCCGTATCTCCAATAAAACGTGATTGACACATTCTTAGGTGGGTACTTAGGAATGTCAACTAGTATACTTATGTAGCGATAGATGTAAAACAAATGGGCATTCCTTGACGACAATGCTCCTCTGCTTTTTAATTTAGTCTTTTGACTGTTACATGTGATACGCAGGCTTCATAACCTTACTGGTGTGAAAATACCGCATTGAAGGTTCAATGTTCACCGGCATACGATTTTCGGGATGGCTTAAATTTATGTACTATTGACATGATTATTATTGAGTTCTGCTCAACCCGGGGCTAGAGGGCGTGAACGGCAGCATGAACCTTTCACTACCGTTCACAAACAGTCTCAATCAAACCGAGACTGCAATATCTTTTGTATTTTATCGTGTTCGGCGATTTTCAAATTTCTCTTTTCATACTGTTTTTAAATAATACATATACAGCGTAGGTCTCATCACAGTATCATACTTTGTACAAAAAGAAGAAAATAAAAAGGATTTATATGCCAGTCTATAAAATAAATACAGGAGTCTATACATTTACACAATGTAACTTTTTAAATTACATTATGACATACACATACCCTTCGGTGTATTCTTAGTCAAGGCAATTTCCTCGCTAGTCTCGTCCGTCGGATGGGGACGTAAACCATGCGGTCCCATGTATCGAAGTCTGTCCCATGAGCACGTGCGGTCCCATGTACTGATGTCTATGCCATGAGCACGTGCGGTCCCATGTATCGAATTCTATCCCATGAGCACGTGCGGTCCCATGTATCGAATTCTATCCCATGAGCACGTGCGGTCCCATGTATCGAAGGCTATCCCATGGGGACGTTAAATAACCATAGGTTATGTATTCGGTGGTAAGAGAAGGGCATGGAACCCGGATTTATATGCTGTCTTCCCCTCCCTATGGAGTGGTAAGAGAAGGGCATGGTTCCCGTATTCAAATGCTGCATTCCCCTTCCTATGGAGTGGCTCGAATTATCCTATCATTGAACGTTAAACAATAATACCGTTAATGCAATTGATACACTTCAAAATGTGGAAGCTGAATCTAACTGATTCAGAATTTTTCAAACTTATATTGGGTTGAAACTATCGGACACACTTTCTTAGATGGGCAGTACATATTTCTTCTTTAAAACATTTTTTTAAATGTAAAGAACAGCATTTAATTATTAATTCTGCTTTTATAGGAATATAGAACTGTCGAAGAGATATGGGTGTCCATTTAACTGCAAATTGCCACAGTGTGCTTCAGTTTTATATGAAATGTACATTCAAATATATTGAGTCCCATATTAGCCTTTGTTTAAGTATTATTTATGAAAACGTTTGATCTGGAAATTCGAAGACTTGGTCGTTTTTTGTTGTTAAATAATAAATAACAATTCATATTGGGTTCATATTTCTAACAGTTGTATAATTTAATGAAAATAAAGTTTACGTCGATCGCAAAACAATAACAATAATTAAATGGGACGTTTCGTGATGCCTGGTTTAGTGCCTATGCAACTGAAACACATAATGATGGTTTTGTTTGTATTGGGATTTACACCCATACATATTGCAGATCGCCTCCAAACACTTTATCTCGTCAACATAAGCTAACGTTCACCATATGATACGTTTTTGGTTTTTATAGAATACACACACCTAACTTAAAATGTCCACAAACATGTTTCAAACGATTGAATTTACTTTATATTAAGCTATTGCGAGATAACATCCCCTTATTCGTTTACCGATTAATCAATTGTGGTGTGGCTGCTAGGTTACATACTAGTAACAAGTAACGCCGAATGTATTGATAATGTATAACATTTCAAATTGTTATTCATATCGTGGTTAGACATTGAATGTGTTACTTTGAAATAGCACCATAAAACAGTTCATGGTTTATTTGAATTCGTGTCAAATATGAATACTACCATGAATACACAATTCTTAAACGCAACAATTCCAACCGATACTAGCGGGATAGAGATACAAACAGTTTCTACAGTTGACGACAAGTACGAGCAAAAGACGCAAGCAAATGCACGTATCTCTTGCAGATTAGCAGTTGTAATATTTGTAATCTCATTAGCAGTTTCTGCTATTTCCAGTGCTAGAACTGGAAGTGGTGTTTATAGTATTGCCAAGAACGAAAATGAAGAGTTAAAGCGATTGGTAAATACCTTACACCAAGAACATCAGGTGAGTGAAATTATTAGTTTTATTTCTAATTTATTATACTTTTGAGATGTACTATATATTATTTATATTGTACCACTACCATAACAATATGACAGATGTGGTGTTTAAAGTCGTGAACTCCACATTCATACATTTATAGTGGAATACATCAGTTTAATGGCTTATATAATTTATTATTCGTTCGGGATGTACTATACGTTATATTTTAATATTATACCAATAACATAAATAGACGACAGCGATGGTGCTTTAAATTGTGAATTCAAACGAAGAGGTTCAAGTCAACATATGGGGAGTGATGTGTATGATAACATGTGATCCTCGTTCAGTTTGTCTGAAGAAGAAATGGAATAGTTGAATCAAAAATGTAAACTAAAAAACTGGAGGGATTCTTTGTTTCTAAGATTTACATTATATCTGATGTTTTAATCAAAGAGCACAATTAGAAACTGACATCGTGCGCATGTTCATAACTATCGTATTCAATGTACGTACATTAACTAGCGCATAATTGTAACCGGACAAGTAGGATATATCAAATAAAAGCAAACCCGAGCCAAACGCCTACACAAACAAAATACGTATGTTGCACACAATAAAAAGCAGCAACCGCCGCCGTCGCGACAGAAATGCCAGCGATATGGAAATACAGATCACACGACGGAGGTGTGTCCGTCTAAAGATATAAAATAGAAATAACCACTGCAATGACTTCTGGAATGACAAAATAATGGTCCTATACACAAGACGACACTTATAAGAACCCCGATTTTAAATGATAATAAAATCTTTATTTTGTCCTTATAATTTGCTTAAATGTTGAACACTTTACGTCAGAGACATACGCTTATTGTCGACATAATTGTTGGACAGTTGTCAGCATCGCATTCAAAGCTAGAGCAAGTTAGCAAATTATGATATGGGGTCTAAAATGCTCAAGTAATCTTATAAAGGCTGACCAGAGAAATCCTCTCTAAATCTCTAAGGCCACCAAGACATAGAACAATGCCGAGAGCGTGCCAGTATTTCAGTGCGGTGTTTAAAGCCTACCGTTAGAGAATGAGATGGAATCGTATCAACAATGTATTGAGCAAGTAGGTGACCATACATAACCGCTAATTGAATTTCCTATTCGTCAGTGACATACCGTCGGTTCTAATTTACTTGAGTTAAATGGTAAAACTCATTTGTTAGTGGGTGACTTTATTTCAAGCTATAAGTTAGTTGCAATATGTTCTGTATCTGTGATAAGTAAATATGTTCCAGAATGTTTTCATTCACAAGGCGGAAATGAATTTATGTCAGGGGTAATTTAGTAGATATTTACAACTGTTAGCAATATGAACCCCTTACGTATGATTTAACAATGATTTCCTATGAAAACGACGTCGATTTATCGTGTTTTATAGACTAAACATGTTAAAGAATAACATATAAACCGAGAGAGGTTTTAACTTAACAATAATATCAAGCCGAGTTGTCAGTGAGGTTTTTACTCTAGATATTTTAAATCCTTAGCAAAAAAACTGTACATGAAAAATAATGAACAGTTGACAGTCAGGTTATTAACGCTATCGAAACATGTAAACATTGTTTAACATGAACTAGTAGATATAAAAGTCGAACAGGAAATGTAGCATTCACAGATTACAGTCAACCAAAAACACGCATGTTCATGAATAACAATTAAACCGAGGGAGCTTTTAACTTCACAATAATATCGAGCCGAGTTGTCAGTAAAAATTTTTACTCATTGACAAATGTAAACATTGTTTATAATAACATGAGTTAAGTTCGACACCCGAATATTTCGCCTTTAGATGTTTTAAATCCTTAACAAAAACACTTTACATGAGTTGACAGTCAAGTTAGTTAGGCTATCGACACATGTAAACATTGTTTAACATGAACTAGTAGGTATAAAAGTCGAACAGGAAATGTAGCATTCACAGAACACAGTCAACCAAAAACAAGCATACAAAACAAACAACTAACACAATGAAAACTAGTCTGAGTAAAGTGTGCGTCACCACAAATATAAAAGGGTTGGTAATGGGGGCACCACCTTAGAACGGTCAACGGCAAAAAGGCCGATGTTGGTTAAAACCAAGTTCTAGGATGCGCTAAACCACACTCTTATCCTATTGGAATCCCAAGTAAACGGGACACTTTATTTAAAGAATCCCCTCCAGGCTATATTCTCTAACAAGCAAGGCAGCATTTATACGCAATATAAGTATAACAAAAGGATGATCATGTATACATGAATATAAAATGGTAAGAAAGCCAAAAAACAAAAATTAAGTGACTTGGCAGAAACAATAGTAACAAGGTAATAAAACTACGAGACATCAAGACAAGACTGAAGACAAACATTCCTGTTATGCTTTAGGTAGACGTCATCGTATGGTCCAAATATGTCCAGTCATTGCGCAATCAAATAGGAAAGCATAGTGGCGAACTGTCATATGTCAATCACTAAACAGTTAAGTTTGACATAAAAAGTGGACATGTCGGTTATTGAAATCGGGGCAAAGTGAGCGTTCTAACACCATATGCCAATTAACGCAGCTGCATATTTTGATTTGTTATATATGCAATTTGACAACTTGATTACCAATGTATTACCTAGGTCAATCACAGTATATGCACGCGTACAATGTTTTCTTACTTGACAATATGTACGTAATTTTTTAAGTTTTGAAATGTAATTCTTAAAATTGTAATATTTATATTGTCAAAGATATATACAATTGACGAGCCGCGACTACAATTCAGTAGTGTTATTACTTACTGGTCCTTTGGGATCATCATGCCCAATATTTGTGGCTTTAAATTAGAATATCGCTTAAGTCGGTGCTAGGAGGCGCGCGAGGTGTTGCACTTTACATTACCTGTCATGAACAGACTCAATAAAACCGGGTCTGCTACTTTTATCTCTTGTTTGTGTTTGTTGCTTCCAAGGGATCCCCTGTTCCGTATTTAAACATTAGTTTTATACTGTATACACATCATCTAAATGTTGAATCAGTCTTAATCAATGTATCTCAAATACCACTTTTTTTGATAAATCATGAAGCTTCTAGACATATTTTATTTATTTTATTCCTTTTGTACCATTGTTTTAATCATGTTTGTATAAACTGTAATTATATTATATTTTGTCTGCGGACCATAAGTTAGACGTATGTGTAGCCAAATATGTTATCCTCTTGAAATAAAAATATTATTATTATAGTAGTAGTAGTAGAAGTAGTTATATTATTTTGCACACAAATCAAGAATCACCTTGCCAATTATATCAAAAAATATCGTAGTCAATGACAATGCAATTCGTCGGAGTTATAGCTCTCCGCATAAAATAATCGTCTCCTTGATAACTAAAAAGAATACTATGTTCTGGTAACACAGTTGATTACCGATACTGAAATCAAGTTTTATGTCATAAGTCATGGCTCATTAACGTGTATCGTTTCCTAATTTCTCTGGACTTTATTGTTAGAAATTTCCTTTTGATGGGATGTACGTTTAATAAGAACGAGTCTGCTACTTTTATCTCTTGTTTGTGTTTGTCGCTTCCAAGGGATCTCTTTTTCACTAGTTGACATTCACACTAGCGTTTGTTTAGTGCTGTGTGCCGGCCGTAAAAAGTCACCCCGACTACAAATCAGTAGTGTTATTACTTACTGGTCCTTTAGGATCATCAAGCCCGATATTATTGGTTTTAAAGTAGAATATCGCTTAAGCCGGTGCTAGGAGGCGTGAGAGATGTTACACTCGACATAACATCTCATGAACAGACTCAATAAAACAGAGTTTGCTACTCTTATCTCTTGTTTGTGTTTGTTGCTTCCAAAGGATCCTCTTTTCAGATTGTACTGTCAATTTGAGCGCTGAAGACAGGATAATAGCGAGGTTGTGTACACTTAAAATAGATTTAAGCTAACCAGTAGGCCTTATTGTCTACTGACCGTTTCACGTCGTAATTCTTTTTTCACCACTCTTTCTTTTGTGTTTTGTCTTTTTTCATTGTATACTTAATTTGCCCTTTGTTTGTGGTATACTGCGGATCTGTGGTGCCATTGCGTTTGAGTGCTGTGATTTCTGTAAGACCATTTTTCTCATTTTTGACAATGATTAAAATAAACAGTATAATTCTTTTAAATTTCTGGGACATAAATTGATTAAGATCATTAAGAAAAGACAAAAACAGAACAGACATACATTTCGCGTTTGCGGACTCCAGACTGCTATTCAAGGAATACTGTTAAATTACAACCAGTTTCAACACTGGATTTATTTTTATTATGCATACAAAATAAAGATATAAAAATCAATCAGAAAAAGCAGCATTCAAGGACGACAGTCAACCACAAACACACACAGAGAAACAAAGAACAAATTTAAAGATGAATACAAGTCTAAATAAGACATCAGAAACACAAAATGATAACAATAGGGCTACCGCCTTGAAACGGTCAGTGGCAAAAAAGGCCTGTCAACCTAATAAAACGGGACAGTGTAAATAAAGAAATCCCCGCCATTAACTATTCTCTTTTTCAAAAATTTACCATCAATTGTGTGATTTAATAACGTCTGCCATAAAGCTATTGGAAGTACCAAAATATCAAAGTTAACATTTTCATCTGGAAACTCTTGATAAAGTTAACTGAATTACTCATAAAATGTTTCACTTGTAATTTTGTTTACAATATTGTTCTGCTCACCCCAAAACTGTTGGAAGTACCAAAATATCAAAGTTAACATTTTCATCTGCAAACTCTTTATAAAGTTAACTCAATTACTCATAAAATGTTTCACTTGTAATTTTGTTTACAATATTTTTCCGCTTACCCGATTTTGGTTTATAGGTTCCAATAAGATTTATGATCTGAATTATTCAAATCCTTAATTTGTTTGGCTTATTTAATTATGAAAGGATTTAAATTTCTTTTTATATTCCTTCTACTTTCAATCAAACCCTTGTTGTTCATTTTAAATTTGTATTTTCCTAAAATATCATTTATTACGGTTGTAGTTTATTGTACAGTACTTGTCTACCATTAAGTTATTAAAATAGTTCCTGTTACAGGTGACAAATGCAAACCAGATTAACTTCGACAAAAGCGTCAGCTACACTACTCAGCAGAGGAACCTCGGCAAAGGAGTCAGCTTTTCTGAGCATAGTAACTTCGACAAAAGCGTCATCTACACTACTGAGCAGAGTAACCTAGACAAAAGTGTCGCCAACACTACTGAGCAGAGTAACCTCTACAAAAGCGTCTCCAACTCTACTGAGCATAGTAACTTCGACAAAAGTGTCATCTACACTACAGAGCAGAGTAACCTGGACAAAAGAGTCAGCTATACAACTGAACAGAGTAACCTTGACAAAGGCCTCAGCTATACAACTGAGAAACATAGACTGAAAAACCAACACAATGGTAGGATTAAGTATTATCTTTATCTCATAACAAAGAAAGTATGAATATCCATTGTAATTATTCTTCTAAGTTAAGATCATGTCATCAAAGTCAAGGTTGCTTGTCACAAGCAAAACATAATGGCGTGATTCCTTTGTTCGGTTGTGCAAACATTCAGATGCAAAACAGTAACAATATCGAGGACAGATACCTCCCTGGTTGAAAATATATCATTTTCCCTTCCGGTCGATTCAGTATATGCTATTTGAGATATAATTGAAATTTCCTTATGTTAAGAGGGTGAATATTGTATGGCGTGTATGTTTCAGCCAACACATTTGACAATACTTATATAAATTATATATCATTGAGCTCGAATGTTTAGTGGTAAATACAAATACATTACTGTTCGAAATTGGTTGGAATAAAAATAAGATGCATGCCGAAAGATACTTTTGGCATTTGAATGAAAAGTTTTGCACCATCAACCATTAGGAGACAAGAAAAGGTTCTATCCAACTGGTTTTAATGTTTTGGATAAATCGTATCTAAGACAACATTATTTATCTCTCATCCGATTTAAAACGTATTTGTAGTTGTTGATGTAACTGCTAAAAACCCATTGGCTTTTACATGCGCCAAAACAAAAGAAGGTGTGTCCGTTTAAGTTTGTTACCTGTCAGTAAGGGTTTTTTTTATGGAAAAAAGAGATGTGTTCGTTTCTGACCCATATTTAAAGAAACATGCAATGCGAGACATCACAATATCTATAGAGAGAATATGTGTTGGTTTGCAGTGAATATAGGATTTTTTCATCGAAAAGTGAGAAAACATTTATTTTCAATATCGCTTTAGAACGAGTGAAAATATTTGAGTTGTCTAACTTCGAGATGAAAGTAATCCTATAGTGATATAATTTGGTATCAGCGTAATTTTAATAACAGAGGTTTCGAGGGCTGTGTAACATAATGTGCAGCTTGTAAGTAGTAAGAATACTTTTTAACGGGACTAAATTACTGCGTTTAAGTGTTTGATTAACAAATTTTAAAGCGAATGTATTGATTCGTGATTTAAAAAAAAATTCGCTGCATATCTTATTTAGTTAGGCGGCATTTATTACATACGTCGATGACACAGGATTAAAGCTACTTGTTAAATGTCCATGTTGCTAGTATGCATAATCATTGCAAATTTGATTTTCCGTTTTCGTTTTTTATAGGAATGATGTATGTCAAGAGACAAACATTTGCATTTTTCTCAGTAGAAAATTTAAAACACATATCAATTAAACGATCGTGCGTTCGCCAATATAGCATGCAGTAAAGGGGTTACGCCTCATGTAAGAAAAAGTCGATTTCCATTTTGACACTTCACATATATAGTTACACCATTTCTACTTTCGCTTGACTATGTCAATTATAATTAAATATCTCAACAAACACTAATAAATGTTCCCAATACATCATTCTTGAGACTTAAAGTTAATACAACAAGAAATCAAAGTGTTCATTTTGTGTCACAATTATGGCACTCTTTGACTCTACTTCACGGAGGCACAAACTCAATGGTGTAATTAGACATCAAGTTAACTATCGGAAGCAGAAATGTCCTGTCCACGCCACTGTCAATAGCTATCTCATTTTGTTTAATGTCGATTACAAGACGCAGCACAAAAATACTGAAAATAATGAATGAAGAACAGTTGAATTTATATTGCATCTGTGAACACAATGTGTGTGAGTACAACCGGACTCAACTCCTGACCAAACCAATACTAGCTCGACCACCTATTGTGAATATAATATATCTAAGGTTTCTTATACCTTTCTTTCTAGTTTACAACTGGAATTTTATACACATTTTGAATAAAGACTAGGAGTAAGTTTACCTAACAAAAAACAAACTTCCGCTGATGTTGATGCTGATTGCCTGGAAAGCAAAACAGGGAAACAATTAATGATGTTTTAAGAATAATTAGATAGATCGCCAACAATAGTCCAAAAAAGTATGTTTTTGAAATGTTCAGTACACAAGGAGTTAGCTCCTTTTATCTTAAATTACCAAAATTTGTCAGAGACCATATTCTCTATATGTTCCTTGCAAAAAACAACACAAAAAACATAACCCAGATTGTGTAGATGGCAACTTTTGATTATCAACATTCATCAAATTACCTTGGCAAATTTGAAACTGTTGAATGGGATATTTAGTACTCACTTAAGTGTGCTTACAACATCAAACATTGTTTTATTAAAACTCTGTTTTAAGCTGTTATACGCCCTCAAAAATTGGCCTATGTGAAATACCAGCAAAAAGTCGGATTTTTCTTTTTTTGTTCAGTATATAAAGGGAGGGGTAGAAGCAGTGTTGGTGTCTGATGTTGCCTCCCAATATTCAGAAATATTCTACATCCGGTTTGTGAAACATTACACGCGTCAATAGAACACTAGAATACAGTGTGCTATCGATACTGTATCCTGGCAAAGTGGTAGTCTTCCCTCAAATTCATGTTCATTTTACAATCTATGTCCTGCTTATTAAAGGCCTTTAATACAATCGTTATCAAGGTATTTGGTGGTGGTATGACACAATGAACGTGGCTCTAGTGTAATGAAGTGTCTATAACAAAATTAACGCAACATCGCTATTTTCAATATTGGATTCTATATAATGTTTATTAATTAAAGTAGTTCAGCTTCGTAGTAACTGTGTCTGGCTTATTACAGGAAGGAAACTTACAAGGAAAGTTATGGATTGAAATCCAATAAATAAAGAACACATGACAAACATTTAATGTTTATTCAAGCTCACATTTAAGCATATTTTCCGCCTACAATTGCATCTAAAACTTCACTCTGCAACTATATTGTTTCTATATCCCTTTGAACTATGTGGCCACAAACGATCATGTTGCGTTAGAACGTTAACAATCTCATAATCAGCCAAGGACCGTCGTACCTCTAACCAGGCACGCATGTATTCTGGCGCCTGTGGTTCAGTATATATCATGTATTTAATATTCTGGGAATCAGCCAAAGACCGTCGTACCTCTAAGCAGGCACGCGTGTATTCTGTATTCAAAATTCTCGGAATCAGCCAAAAGACCTTCGTACCTCAACATGGCATGCATGTATTCTGGCGCTTGTGTCTAAACCAGGCCCGCATGTATTCTATCACCTGTGTCTAACCAGTCAGAAGTTTGCACATACTAAAATGAGAAAAATAGTCCTATAAAAATCACAGCACCCAAACGCTGTGACACTGTAGGCCCTGTACTGCCCACACAAAGAGCACATTAACTATACACTAGTTTACTTTTATTTTTCACTTTCAATCATGAGATGTAAATCAAGAAAGAAAGTGACAGTATCAGAAATATGTACTAAGTTTTGTTGAGTTTAGGATAGATAGTATTAACTAGTAGAAGCTAATGTGCTTTGAATCTTCAAAATAACATCCAAATACCGAATGGTGTCATTAAAAGCTTCGAAGACAACTGCTTGAGTATCTGGTGAAAGACTCAACATGAAATCTCTTTCACAATGAAAAGGTCATCTGCAGTAAACTGTTTAACAGTTCATGCCCATATGGATACCACCAATTTGTCTATAAACAGCAGTTCCTTACATAACGAAAATATTATGTATGTCCCTTTAGTGGTAACTACAACAAAACAATGTTGAAAAACAGGCGCGTTCAATCGGGAGGGAGAGGGGGCTAAACTCTGAGAAGACACTGAATTCTGAGAAGTTATGAAAATTCACCTGAGAAGCTTCTCTTTTTTTGTTTTGGTAGTCAACGTTATTTTTAAAAGTTACGCCCCACCTACAGTGCGAGATGTAACACTTTAGCGACCCCAACATTAAGTCCACCCGTCCCCCACCTCCATACACAAATTCAAGTTATATGTATAAGCCCCAGGTTAACATATTCACTGGTCATGTTTACCGTTTTGTTGAAAACTGGTTGTAAGGCACTAGTTGGTAAGCTTGTATTTTATCTTTTAGGCCTGACGCCTAAACAGAATATATTTAATTTAATGTTATCTATCTCTTATTTTCAGTCATGGCTTCACCAGTTACATTATCGGACGGTTCGTTTGAGAACGTGCGCAAGGCTGGCACAGCTACCATAGATATATTAGTAACTTTACCGTGGTACACTCAGGTTCAGGGTCTGCAAAGGATGGACAATACTATATAAGTATAACTAATGCTGGCGGGGCATATCAGGTGTTTAACTTTCATCAGTGAGTATGAATTTCTGACGCTGTAAATGACACAATATTCTAACAATTATTTTCATATTTTCTTGTTTTTAAGTAATCAGTTTTACAAACTTTGCACCCCACTCCCTTCCTCCAACCCTTTCCCACGACACAC
Organism: Cyrtodaria siliqua; assembly: GCA_037043455.1. Lineage (NCBI taxonomy): Eukaryota > Metazoa > Mollusca > Bivalvia > Adapedonta > Hiatellidae > Cyrtodaria > Cyrtodaria siliqua. The sequence goes on from JAWPHD010003798.1 coordinate 85,626, forward strand.
ACACACACACACACCTCCCCATACCCATTCACCCCGACTACGAATTAGTAATGTTGTTACTTACTGTTTATTTGGGATTATCGAACCTAGCCATTGTGGCATTAAAGAAGTATACCGCTTAAGCCGGTGTTAGGAAGAGTGAGAGGTGTGTAACCCTATATTACCTCTCATGAACCGAATTTGTTACTGTTCTCTCTTATTTGTGCTCGTTGCTTCCAAAGGATCCCGTTTTCAGTACTTAATTACATTCACTCTAGCGTTCGTTTAGAGTTTTAGACTACGAACCAGTAATGTTAACCCTTAACCCTCTAGGTTCAACTATAATAGCCTTTGCGTCCATAGTAAACCCCTTTGTCACATAAATGGAATGGTTTTAATTCCAAAAAAGATAAGTCCATTATATATATGTAGCGGGCTAAGGGTTATTTTTACTGGTCAATTTGTATCTTCGAGCCAATCCTTGTGGCTTTAAATAGTGAATACCGCTTAAGCCGGTGTTAGTGGGCGTGATAGGTGTTGCACCTTATATTACCTGTCCTGAACAGACAGACTCAATAACACCAAACATGCTGCCTTTCGGCCCAGCCGCCGAAGGACCAAATAGGGGCCGTGGGTTTATATGAATCGGCTCCGCCCATCGGTTCACTCGAACGTCACAAAGTGTTCCGGACATTAATGGCCACAATGTTTAGCGTATCATTTGCAAACCAGGTGTCCATCTTGTGAATGCAAAAACCCGTCTAAGTTTCCAAATCCATGTGTCAAAATTTAAGCTAGCCACCATGGACAATGCGTCTTATAGGTTTCCGATCGTTGTTGGTCACACATTTTAACATAATGTGTTCAAAGTTTGTGAATGCAAAACCTCTCTTAAATTTGATTTCGGGATCCACGCGTCAAAATTCAATATGGCCGTAACATGACATATGTAAATTAAATGCAGTTTTAAAAGATTTCCGGACATTGGTGGCCACAATTATGAATGTATCCTTTTCAAACTGTGTATGCTTCCTTATACATTTAAAACATTGCCTTAGTTCGATTTGGAGATCCATGCATCAAAATCCAAGAAAAACATTTTAAAAGGTTTTCAGTTGTTTTTAAAGCCATACCTGTACATTTAGCATTGTCAAACTCTTTATGTATCTTTATAAATACAAAACAGATTTGATTTTTGAGATCCGTACGTCAAAATCAATGGCCTTCACACAACATATCAGCGCACATCTGTGTCACACTATTTAACCTATTCGTAAATATATGTATTCTTATCATGAAAATATATGACTTTGGTTTGATTTTATACGTTGTTGAAATATCGTTACGTCGATATAGGTATAAGAGTATATCCAAAAGTCGAACAGAAAATGAAGCTTTCACAGAACGCAGTCAACCATGAATACGGGCTCAAATCAAACAACACTTACAACGATATATAGAAGCAAAGTATGCGACATCAACAAATGTGGGCCGTGATATAATGGTTTAGGTTTAGTACACCATGGTTCGTTCGTGCTATCCCAGCCAGAACCGATTTTGGATTGATTCTCAAACTTCTTCAGACCACAACAGTCTTACGGATGAGACTTTAAACCGAGATCTGCTCCCTAAAATGACCATTGCGATACAACGAGTATTCAAAAAAGCTCATACGCACGACTTAAAAAAACACAACAACAACGGTACCGCATAAGAACGGTCAGTGGCAACAAGGATCAAATGTATAGGACTTTACGAAAATATTATGCGAAACCCATTTTAAAGAACACGTTTAAAATCACTGGAACTTTGATGTATGAATGACTTTTCTACACTTTGTACCACTCTACCACATAACCTGATCAAAGATAAATTGATTCAGCTTATACAGAAGACATTTGCTAGAGAAGAAACTACTTTTCTTGCTTGTAATACTGTCCAGGCATTCTTTAAATACGCCCATAATGATAATTATAACATCGGACTTGAGTTAAGGTTTATAGAGCGTTTTCTTTTCTATTAGATAACATCTTTATTAGATACGGTAAAACCGTTAACCGCCAGGTTGTTGGTATTCCTATGGGTACTCTCTGTGTGCAACGTGTCGCTGATTTGCTTTTATACTGTTATGGAAGAGACTGTATGTTGAGTTTGTCAGCTGCTTGCCAGGGAGGCATCAGTATTGATAATCCGTTATTTGCTCGTGTGGTCGCTAGTATTTATCCACCAGATATCACGTTGAATGAACCACAGCAGCATTCCTCGATCTTGATCTCTCGATTTTCAAACGATTACGTACATATTAAAATCCCTCTGATAAGAGGGATTACTTTAGCTTTGACATCGGTAACTAGTGCCTCGTGCTACATCTTATGGGTTTCATATCTCCAAGCTCATTTGTTTTGCTAAGGCATATTACGGACTTCAATGATCAAAATTAAGTCAATATCTTCGTCAGCAAGGTTTTCGTTATCATGAACTACGTAGATCTTTCTCAAAGTTATATCGCCGCAACGAACATTTACTGCAGAAGTACAAAACCAACATAAAAACATTTCTGCAACTAGGAATATTCCACTTAAAACACGTACTATAACGGTTATTACGTCGGAAATCTTGTCATGGTGATTTGTTACGCGTTACACTGTGTAATTCGCGTATTTCGTGGGGAAAGATTATAACGTAAAAAATGAGATATTGGGTCCCACTAGTGGGGTGGTGAATGTGGTGATTGTAATTTTTACTAACATGTGAAGTCACGTGACATTCACCTCTGATATGGTATCCTTGTGTATGTGACAGTAATCGATGTGTTAATGAAAAAACTAAAACATTTTCAAAAAAAATACAAGATAACCTGCTATGATAAATGAGTCCAGTGTATGTCACTTAACGTTCCTCTTTTGTCTGCCAGGAGGTGTATCCCAAATTTGACCACACATATTGTAATAAGAAACATAAGTACGTTAGTGGGAATTTTAGACTAGTTTTAGACATCAGACTTTTGTATGTTCAAGTAAAGCAATAAGTTAATTGTATGCAAACCGCCGCTTTTTGTTTAAATAGATGGGTTGCGCGAATCTTTCTTTTAATAATTTAAGGTTGAACCTTATAGCCAGATGCGTGCTCTTTGTTTCATCCTTGCTTTAAAATAGACGATCCTGTGATTGCGGATTGTGATCATTTATATATTACAAGAAATGTTAAATATATGTTGTTTTATTTTCAAAATATTGCAAACAAATTGTTTCGCAGTACAAAAACACACATCCACGTTTGTATGTAAGATTTAATATGTATATATGTACACATATTGTAATTCGTACATGTATCTATATACAAATATTGTGATTCATACATTTATCTATATACAAATATTGTGATTCGTACATATATCTATATACAACTATTGTGATTAGTAATTTATCTATATACAAATGTTGTGAGTCGTACATTTATCTACATACAACTATTGTGATTCGTACATATATCTATATACAACAATTGTGATTCGTACATTTATCTCTATACAACTGTTGTGATTTACATTTATCTACATACAAATATTGTGATTCGTATATTTATCTATATACAACTTTTGTGATTCGTACCACAGGTCACCGGTCAAGCAGTTTACACTCAGTGGTTATAGTCGACACCAAGAGCATATCAGTGTAGACCATCCCGATTACTACAGCATATGGTGCGATCTGACCGTAGGTTCATCATTTTGCTATTTTTAGCACTGTTCTTATGCAATTTCGTTCCTTTTTCTTTCTGCTCTTGTTTGTGCTCGTTGCTTCCGAAGGATATCATTTGTTGTATTTATTACCAAGCTAAAAACCTCCCTTTTAAAGACACACGTATTTGCGGAATTGAAACAGAAATGCACAATCACTAGTACGTTGGCCAGTTTTTAGCTCCATTGTACCAGTTTTCAGCTCCAGTGTTCCAGTGTTTAGCTCCATTGGCCGCAGAGCTTATGGGATGGCGAGTTGTCCGTCGTCCGTCCATCAATTAACTTTTGCTTCTAACAACATCTCCTCTGAAACCTGAGTAGAATTTGACGAACTTTCGCAGAAAGCATCCTTCCATGGTCCACTCAGATGCATACAAATCATGCCGACGTTACTAAAACTAGAAACATATTTAAACGACTTCTTCGCATGAACTACTGCGTATAATTTGATGAAACTTCACATGAAGCATCCTTGCATGGGCCACTGTCATTGTATACAAATCGTCCCGATTCGTCACAAAAAAGTGTCCGCCGTTACTAAAAATAGTTTGTATGGTGTTTTACGTCATTCACAACACATGAAAGGTTTTATATGACGGTCGAGGTAGACCACCCACTTTTCCTGGGTATTAACAGTACTGTACACTTCCCGCCATCCGTAAGAACCGACACTTCCATACTTACAAGTCGAACTCCCAGTGGGAATCGAACTACTAAACATAGAAAGAAAAAATCCTTAAACGACTTATCATCAACTATAGGGTAACATCTCTCAGATTACAGCAAATCGTCTCGTGCCGTCATCACAAATGGCCGCCATTACTAAAACAGCACAATCTTTAAACGTCTTCTTCCCATGAAGCAATTGTTTTGAAACTTAATCAAAAGATTCGTCTAATAACACTTTCTTAGATGTATATAATATATTTTTTCCAAACCGTCAATAAATATGGCCGCCGTAAATAAAAATAGAAAAGATCTTTATTCAACTTCTTGTTATGAACCACTGGCCCACTTGTTTATTATTTTATTTTGTGAAGTTATCATAGAAGTAAGCGTGGACAAAATAAAAAAATAGACATGTTGGACTAAACACAGCGTTATTGCCCTTGAATTATTTAAATTTGCTAATCTTTACACTCTAGTTATTTCAATTTTCATTCGATCTATACCAACCAAATGTGTTCAAGATGTGTCACGATCATATTATAACTCCCCCTTCCAATCACCTGTTATAAGAACCATGTTAGCCAGTAGAGCATCCACAGGCCCTCTTGGTCCTTTTTATTTAAATGGCGACACTGTGATCAAATTTGGCCCCGTTCCAGGCATCACATGTTTAACATAGAATGCTCTGCCTAGGTTAGACAGTAAAATAGGTTGGTTTAGTTTCATCGAATGACCTCAAATTTAAGAATAGCTTTATACAGAATTTATTATGCAATTCCATTTTGGGACTCACTTTTGTGAGCCACTCCCAGGATATTCTTCCATTTAAACATGCGTTTTTGATGTTGAGAACTTAAAGGTGCACAACTATTTAGTTCCACCCAATGGCCTCAAATTTAAAGAACAGCGTACTGAATGCATTATGGGATTCACATTTCATACTCACTTATTTTGACACACTCCCATGAGTTTAAGCTCTACTGGCCGAAGGTCAGGCGAAGCCATTCGAGCTTATGGGATAATGTGTTGCCTGTCGTCTGTCATCTTTTACTTGTGAACACGAAAGGGACATCATTATTAATTGAATCTTTACCAAACTTTGCCTGGGTCTTTATATCAAAGAATGCTCGGAAAATTCGAAAACCAGCCAGATCAGATTAGTAACACCAGAGTTATGGTCCTAGTTTGCTGAAAAATGCAATATTTTGCCTTGTGAACATACCAGAACCTTCATCTTTTATTGAATATTTACCAAACTTAGTTACATTGTTGATATCAATGGAAACTCGAACAAGTTTAAGAGCTCGGACAAGCTCAACATCCAGCTATATGTAATAAGTAACACCGAGTTTATTGAAAAATGCCAAATTCAGCATTGTGAACACTATAGCAACTTTATTTTGTATTTGATCTTTACCAACCTTAGCCAGATTGTTGATATTAATCAAAGTTTAGACAAGTTCGAAGAACAGCCAAATCAAATTAGTAACACCAGAGTTATGGCCCTTGTTTTGCTGGAAAATGCCATATTCTGGCTTGTGAAAACGCGAGCACCTTCATTTTGTGTTTGGTCTGTAACAAACTTAGTCAACTTGTTGATATTAATCAAGCTCTGACAAGTGTGTGTTTTTGCAGAAAATGTCATATTCTGCCTTGTGAACACTCTAGTACCTTTATTTTGAATTTAACAAGCCATTCAGGCTGCAGATATCAATGAAAGGTAAGATAGGTTCGAAAACCAACCAGGCAAGATTAGTCACACCGGATTTATGGCCCTTGTTTTTCTGAAAATGTCATATTCTGCCTTGTGAACACTCTAGCACCTTAATTTTGAAAACCCGGTCAGGCTGTTGATATCAATGACAGCTGTGATAGGTTCGAAAACCAACCAGACAATACTAGCCACACCAGAGTTATGGCCCTTGTTTTACTGAAAGATGCCAAATTGTGCCTCGTATCACACGCACACACACACACACACACACACACACACACACACACACACACAAACACACACTTTTCTTTTCACAAACACGCGCTTTTCCTTTTTTCTTTTCACACACACACAAACGATATTCTTTTTCTTTTCACACCCTCCCACATACATCTGCTCTTTCATCCCCACCCCCTCCACCACCCCATCCCCAGTTTCTACGACTATGATACGAATGCAAAAGTAAAGTAACAAAAAAATACACATAACTGGTCACGAATGTTATATCACGAGTAAAAGCTCTGAAATACACTGACTCTGACGTTCAAATATAGATCTAATGCAATGCTTTAGTTGATTTCAATATAATATACATGTTTTACATAATTGACACATAACTTACAAAAAACGGTCCTATAGAAACCTCAGCATCCCAACGCGATGGTACCGTAGGTCTGCACTGCACCACAAACTAAAATAATAATAATAACAACAGCCACGGATACGCGTTATTTTCGTAATAACTTAAATGCGTTATTTTCGTCACGAAAACATCGGCAAATTCCAGCGTCCGTATGTTGACATTTGTTTCAGTTTGACATGGAAAACCCGACATCTGAGCATATTTTATAACGTCTCCCTTAACTTACCAGTTGTTTACGAAGAATGTACATACTTATGTGCGCCAGAGAGCAGTTTTTTTTATCAAAATATCTCATTTTTTGCTCCATTTTAACCGTTTATTGACTATTTTCGTCACTTTTTTTTTACGCTTTCCGATTTGTCCGACGCTATTTGACATATTCCCAAGTTAGTTACATGTGTTATCTTCACATTTTTGCAATAAAAATTGAGGCGCACCCCCATTTTCTTGAGGCGCACGACGAAATTAGTTGATGCGTGTATACCAAAATAACGTAAATACGTTATATTGAGAGTAAATTTCGCTTATGGCCGGTATGTTACAGATAACTCTTGGGTCATGTGCTTCACTAACATAGTTTAGCCTATTTACCTCCCTTTTGTCCATATGAAATATTAGCCTGCGGTGACCTGAAACATGTTCATCTGTGTGTTAGTGTGATACGTGATTTGTGTATGACATGTATTCGATACGTACATGACCATAATCACATCGTCGTGCAACAACTGTGTAGAATAAATTTCTTTGGCGAATGGATGCAGGCGCGTATATGACAGTATATATTACAGAACTCAAATATGTATACATATTCATGTGTATCAACATTTAAAATGATATTCAAACCACATTAATAGTTATACTAATATGTATGACTATGAACTCATTATTAGATTCGCATATCATTGCTAATTTAGAATATATCCATTATCATTCTTCACAGGTATTTCTATTATTTCTTAAATATGAAGAAATTTACGTATATTTAGAACTTAATATAAACAGGAGGTATTATACACATTGTAGCATCATACAGATAAGCAAGCTATTATACTGATCTTTATATAATGTTAGTAATAATTTCTAAGAGGATTAATTTATGTATGTCTTTATATAAGTATTGTAATTGTCCTTGCTGACAATCCTGTATTTTGGATTGATGCCACTAAATTGAATTGAACTGGATTAGAATATTAGTGTTTAACCTACTTGTTGTCTCAGATTTGTAAATACTTTTACCATTGATTCATGAACATTTTACTACAAGCAGTCTTCGCGGTGAAGTGCGTGACCTATACAGAGAATATCGATGAAATCTATGGCAAACACTATTTAAACAAAAAAAGAAAATAAATGATGACTTCTGCGATATCTTCACTTTTACTCTGGCCTACAAGTTAACATTTGCTAATTACAATGACCAAATGTCAAACAAAACGAATGTCATTATCGGTAAAACCTTAATAGAATAATTTAAATGTGCATAGCGTGAATTGTAACTTTGTAGAACACACCTTTGTCCAAAGTAGAACGCACTCGAAAAGGGAGTTAATCTCAAAATTACAGAACTCAAACATATCTGTTCAATACACGCTAAACTGTGCTGTTGTGCTCTGAACACTGCTAATTCATAAGAGTATGGGCAAGAAAATATATAATGTATTGTATGTACGTCAACAAATGAGGGGTGGGGTGGGGTGGGGTTGGGGTCGGTGGGGGGGGGGGGAGGGGAGGCGAGGGGGAGGTTGATTACTCGAAATAATAACTTTGAATTAAATTGATAAAGGGTTGTGACCAATTCCAGTCGTTGTTCCGCTGCCATTTCAAAATAACTAGTATGTTATTAAAAACAGTATGTCAAAAGGAAAATAAGTAACAATTATTGCACAAACCCAATTAAAGAGACACATGGCAATCTTGATTTTTTTAAAATCTCACGGCGTCCCGTTAGTTTTCCTCCGAACTTGCATTTGTTAAATCATTAATATTAATTGTTAGAACAGTTAAAATCGAATTATTTTTACATATTACTAACTTTTTATAATATTGCACAAATAATATATTTAAAAAACTTGTTAAAATAGTGAAGACAATAAAAATCTCATTTAATTATATGCAAGCAGTTTTAAAGTCAAAATAATGCAGAATACGTAAATCGACAAACAAATTTAAATGCTTAAATAAAACTCAAGATTGCCATGCTTTACAACGTTATAGAACGAAAAAAAAAAAATAGAAAATTTTAGGACTCACATGGCATTCGATTTTTGAGTAGCAAGTATAAAACTATTATTAATAATTAACGGCACACACGGCAATCTTGATGATTTTATCAAGCAACAATATGTGTGTGTGTGTGTGTGTGTGTATTTCTAAGGAGTATAGTCCCTCTACCTACGACAGGCGTCCTACCCGACGATTGCACAATGGTCCAAATGTCTGGACTTTTATCTGTGTGTTGCTGTGTGATGTGATGATATGTCTACTTGAAGCAGCGAACTCAATGGTTTATTTATAGCGCTGCCACACTGGAATACCACGCCGTAGTAGACATGATACCCCCATAGTCACATTATTCTGACACTGGTCAATCAGTCGTAGCACTAGCCATTATTTGCTCGTCAGGCAAGGGTTACAAATGACTACTCAAATTTTAAAATCTTTGGTATGACGCGGTCGGGGAACTCGAACCCACGACCTCCCGAAGGCAAGGTAGACGCTATAACCACTACACCACAATGCTTGGACAACAATGTGTGTGTGTGTGTGTGTGTATGTGTGTGGTTCTAAGGTTTAGAGTCCGTCCGCCAACGAACACGTCGACGACAACAATATTAGCGTCTCTACTTATTTAATCAAGGAACATTTTGACTTTAAACCGGCTTGCATATCAATAAATAACACTTTTTTTTTTCAGTTTTCTATGTTATTTTACCAAATTTTGAAATATATACTCGGTATATAAAGTCATATAAAAATAAAACTGGTGTACACTATTTAAGTATATTTTTTTAGTAACCAAGGTCTACCCTACCCGGTTAATTTGGTACAAACATAATATTTGATTTTAAAAAAATATCGCGAACACACAAAGGGTCTGTAAAAAATGTTTCAAAGTCCATACAAAGTAACAGTTACGGACACATTCGAGTAACCAATAAAGAGAGTATTATTTTTTCGCAAACTTTCATCAACTGAGATAATAAGGGTTATGGTCGAATGTCTGGTTCAGCGATCATTGTACGGGTTCGAACACTGCCATGGTCCAAAACTTATTTTACAGAGTATATTATTGATGCAGTATTATCAAAAGTCAGTAATATGCAAACACAAATTGATTTATACTATTCTTATAATTATTATTAATGATTGAAATAATGCATGTAATTTAGAAAAACTAACGGGACGCCGCGAGTTTTCAATAAATCAAGATTGCAATGTGTCCCTTTAAGCAAGCAATTATACCATAAAGCCAATTTCTGTTTTATCTTTTAATTTAAGAAAAAGATATGTGACCATTTACAGTAATTTAAGCCCCGTGTGATTCTCGGGTGCCTCCGTTTGGTCACGGGGCAAAGAATAGGGCCACTGCAGATCCCTTTGGAGGGGTAGGCAGAGGGGTAGAATCCCCCCAAATTCATGTTCGTTTTATCATTTTTTGTTCATGTTCATTAAAAGTCTTCATCATGATCCCTGCATTGTTTGAGGTGCTATCTCGTTCGCATCAAAAGATCAGTGGCAGAAAAACAATAACGTGGCTCCAGCGTAAATGGAGTTTCTACGATAGAATTTGCAGCAACTCTGCAGTTCAGAGTGAGTAGGTTCTAGGCCCATTTTCCATATTTTATCTCGATATACATGGAAGATGAGCCTGGCATGTTCATGCCTTTTAGGCGCCATATAACCTTTTCATGTGTTGGTGCGCCTTAAAACCCCAATTCAATTCAATTACAGTAATTTAAAGTAATAACGTTGTTATATTTCATATTTTGTACATTCATCTTCACATTTTGAAATTTAGATCTAAAACACCAGCAGAAGAGACAAATTTAAAAAGTAATAGTTAATATGACATGCATGCCCAATTATTAACAGGAAGCGCCTCCTTACGGTACATTTTATCAAGACCCCTATGGTTGATACAGTGGCCGTATTGACTGGACACCGCTAAAGTGACACACGACGATGTTAAAGGATATATAGTGTGTGTGTGTGTGTGTGTGTGTGTGTGTGTGTGTGTGTGTGTTCTTCTAAGGTTTAAACGTCCCTCCACCATAAACCAGATACGACGTCTTAATTAAAGGCTTAAAGTATATGAAATGGGTGTCTCGATTTATAAATCCAGTATCATTTTTACTTTTACCCTGGTTACATTCAAATAAATAAAGTTTTAATTATTCACTATTTCTTCTTACTATACTGAAACTTTTAATATATTATTTGTGCAATAATATAAACAGTTAATAATATGCAAAAACAAATTGCTTAGTTAAATTCATACAATTAACATTAATGATTGAATTAATGCAACTGATGTAGAAAAACTAACCGCACGCCGCTAGATTTTAAAAAATAAAGATTACCATGTGTCAAAACTGCTTGCATATAATTAAATAAAAAATTGAGATTTCAACTTTCTTCACTATTTTACCAACTTTTTAAATATATTACTGGTGCAATATTATAAAAAATTAGAAATATGCAAAAATAATTTGCTTTGAACTATTCTAACAATTAATATTAATGATTGAACAAACGCAAGTTAAGGGACGCCGTGAGTTTTTAAAAAATCGAGATTGTCATGTGTCCCTTTAAAGGGATGGGCTCAATAGAGTCTGGACAGTTGAACATGTTGAACGATTTGTAATGTGTGTCTCGATTTATATATCCCGTATAATTTTTATTTATATCCTGGTTACATTTAAATAAATCAAAGTTTAAGTATTCAATATTTCGTCTTATTATAATACAAGTTTTAATGTTTTACTCATCAGAAATATGACAATGTATATGTAATATTAATAGTACTGAACCATGAAACTCTTAAATTCATCTTAAATACAGTACTTAAATAGAGGTTATATTGAAACCTTCATAACGCATAGTGCGAGCTGTGGAATGTTTATTTAAGAACCTTTATTAATTTAAAAGTTCAGTGTGCTTGTGCTGAACTCATGAGACTGATCCGATATTTTGTATAATAACGTGTATATGTAAACATGATAAAGGATGGAGAGAAGATGTGTATGCAATTAGTTTCTTCAAATAACCGATGTCTCCGCCACCTACTGTTACTAACTGCCTATCTAGCAGTCGAAAAGAATGCGTGAACAACTTTCTTTACAAGTCTGCCGCAAAAACATATTGGTTACTGTCTTCAGCAAATGTATCAATTAGTAATTGATAGAGGCCAAGGCTATATTCGCCGTCTGTTTTGAATATTGAGTTGGCTGTAACATTTTATTTTTTTCAAATATTATGGAATTATTTGATCATCTGAAGGAAACATGAAATAACTAAATAAAAATCTTAACCTTAATTAGCACCAAAAAAAGTAGATTGCATGTAATTATAGAACCATGCTTATCCGCGGGTAGAATGCCCGCGGACTTCTAACAACCTCTCTCGCTTTGCTCCATCACTAATTTTAGCCGCCTGTCAAATCAAAGTAGCCACCTGTTTTAAAAATTAGACACAGCCCTGTAGACCCTGAATATATGTATATTATTTGAAGTGAAAATGTAGTCAAACGGTCGTAATTGCAAAACCGAGGTAATAACACATTTAGTGGAGAGTACTGCAGTAACTTCTTAAAACACTCCAACATTTGTTACGTTGTTTTTGTTTATATATAATATGTGATTTTTTTTAAAATAATATTTGAAAAATAAATTCAACATTTAACCAACTATAAAATGTAACTTAATGCACAGATGTGCATTTAGAATGGACACAAACATATATATGTATTATAGGTGTTCTGGCTCAAAACCCAAATCACCCCAAATAATCTAAAATCACCAAACAAAAATTTTCAGTTTACTGAAAATTAAGTCAATTAAACTGGTTATTTAGCATGTCCCAGGCGCTAAATAACCCAAGATTTTAAGATTGAATTGTGAAAATGTTTGAAATTTGGATGTTTAAATTTTATTGCAAAATAGAGGTTAAACATTAAAACTTAGGTTAACAAACTTTTTTAAAATAGGGGTAGTGAAGAACACAAGTTTAAATTTTTTGCAATATTATAAAATGTTTCTTTAATACAAAACAAATTTGTTATTAGAAATTAACAAAATATGTTTTAAACCTCAATACATCTAAATCGAAGACACTCAGCGTTGTACGACTTTAACTTCCAGTATTCATGTTTCATTCTAATTGAATGAGCACCACAACCAACACATACTTGATATCTTGCAGAAGTGCCTTTTTTACATTTTAGGCATGGTAACACATGACTTGTTTTTAATCTATATTTATGCAAACTGCAATAATCGGAATCTTTTGTTGGCTTGCTTTTACATGGATTATGTAATCCAATTTTAAGAAATTGACAAACATTACTTTCCATTGTCTTTTTTGTATATAATTATTTTATATTTAAGAAAAAATATGTTTAATATATAACAAATAAAGTATGGAAAACGAGGAGACTATAAAAGAATTAATACTTCTGTTTAAAACAGGTGTAATAGATAAGCAAACGCTATCTAACGGTATAAATGCATTAAAACCAAAGGAAACTTCAAAAGAGGTTAAATCTCAAACATTAGAAAATTTACTCAAGAGACGACGTGCTAAGAAACAACGTAAACGAGAAAAGCAGAAATATGATAAATTACAAGATGAGCAAAATCAGAAATATGCTAAATCACGAGACAATGTTATAAATGAATTGAAAGAGCTTACTGATAGAAAATCTAAAGAAGAATTAAAACTAGTTGACAAACCAATGTGTGGCTATTTTAAAGCATACGAAATATCTGCCAGAAAATATAAAGACCCTAAAATCCTATTTCGTGATAAAAAATTCATTATTACAAAACAAATAAGCAAAGGGCTGACAGAGATGAATGGATTAAAGTTTCAATTAGGTCTTACTGTAGATTTATTCAAAGATGATGGTGCTACCAAAAAATACACCACAGCAGTATTACACAGCGAGCAAAATGCAATCTTAAACTCTGAAAGAATAAATGAGTTGTACGATAAATCATCTGCTTATATACAAGAGAGTCTTGAAAGATTTACAAACACAGCATCTGGATTGGAGATTGATCACTGTGTTACGTTTTACTTAAATTTTGCAAAGTATGAACCATTAAAAGGTTCTTCATATATTTCTTTACCCAAAGCAGTAGCTGATAAAAAAGCAATTATAAATGTAAAAAACAATGATGATCAGTGTTTGTTTCATGCAATAAATTCAGCTTTAAATCCAGCTAAAAAGAATTCTGATAGATTATCAAATTATCCTAGTACAGAGTTCTTAAAGAAAGAGGGTATTGATTTTCCCACTCCAATTTCTCAAATTGCCAAAGTAGAGAAACAAAACAACCTTGCTAACAACGTTTATGGATATGCTATAATAGGAAAAAATAAAAAGGTATCTGTTTTTCCATATAAAATATCAGAACAACCAAAAGATATTGAACGAATTAATTTAATCTTAATATCTGAAGACACTGAGGTTGAATCAGAGAACGAAGACGATCCAAATATGAAGAAGGAATTATAGATGACAACTATAACCCTGATGATTATTCTAAAGAACCAAAAAAATTAACAACAAAATATCACTATTGCTGGATTAAAAATTTAAATAGATTACTTTATGATCAAAACAAATATCACGGTAAAACTTATTTCTGTGATCGTTGTCTTTACGGCTTTTCAAGAGAAGATCTACTTACCAAACACAGAGAAGACTGTGAGGGGTATCAATAAAAACTCTTGCCGAATAGAAATGCCAAAAAAAGGTGCAAGAATCAAATTTAAAAATCATCAAAATCAAATGTCTGTGCCTTATGCAATATATGCTGATTTTGAAAGTATAGTCAAACTACAATCAACTAAATTTGGAAAGAAATCTGAAATCACAAATGTACACGAAGCTTGTGGATTTGGATATCAAGTTGTCAGATATGATGGTAAAACAGAAGAACCTGTTATTTACAGAGGTGAAGATACTGTTGAAAAGTTTTTAAATCATTTGGAATGTGAAAAGAGTAAGATCAATAATATATTTGCTCACCCGAAACCATTAATCATGACACAGCAGAATGAAATAGATTATGAAAAAGCAACACACTGCTGGATATGCGAAAATGAAATAGGTAGGAAAATGTGGCAAAAACTGTAAAGTAAGAGATCACTGTCATTTTACAGGTGAATACAGAGGCGCAGCACATAAAAACTGCAACCTAAAACTGAAAATAAAACCAAATAAAACAATCATTCCTGTTATAATCCACAACCTCAAAGGATATGATAGTCATCTCATCATGCAAAAAATACATAAAATGAAAGGTAATATAACATGCATTCCAAACAACGCTGAAAAGTATATTTCATTTAGTGCCGGACAACTTAGATTTTTAGACAGTTTCCAATTTATGGCTTCGTCTCTGGAAAAATTGGTTAAAGCAACAGACAAATCTGATTTCAAAATTACCAAAAATCAGTTTGGAGAACAAACAGATTTAGTTTTACGAAAAGGTGTTTATCCATACGAATATATGGACAGTATGGAAAGATTTAAGGAAACGCAATTACCGCCTATAGAAAAGTTTTACAATAGTCTTTCAGATGAAAGTATAAGTTCCAAAGATTACGAATATGCTCAAAAAATATGGAAAGAGTTTAACTGTAAAACTCTTGGAGACTATCATGATTTATATCTAAAAACTGATGTAACTCTGTTAGCAGATGTGTTTCAAACTTTTAGAAAAACATGTATGAGTGCATACAAACTTGATGCTTTACATTACTATACAGCACCTGGATTATCTTGGGATGCTTTACTTAAACATTCAAAAATAGAATTAGAACTTTTGACAGACATTGACAAACACTTATTTATAGAAAAAGGTATGCGTGGTGGAATTAGTATGGTATCAAAACGATATGCCAAAGCAAACAATTTACATGTAGCTGATTATAACCCTAACGAGGAAAACAACTTTTTAATGTATTTTGATGCAAATAATCTTTATGGATGGGCAATGAGTCAGCCACTTCCATATTCTGGCTTTGTTTGGAAAATCAAAAACAAGAGTGGGAGATTTTCTAAACCAAAACCTGGCAAAGGACAAATGCTTGAAGTTGATTTGGAATATCCTAAAAAACTTCATGAATTTCATAATGACTATCCGCTTGCACCGGAAAGATTAGCAGTGAAAAAAGAATGGTTGTCTGAATACCAAACAAATCTGTTAGAAAATAATGACATGATAAATACAGAACAACTAGTCCCCAATCTTAGGGACAAAGAAAAATATGTGATACATTACAAAAACCTGCAACTGTATTTATCTTTAGGCATGAAACTAAAGAAAGTATACAGAGTATTAGAATTTAATGAAAAACCATGGTTGGCATCATACATAAATTTAAACACAGAACTTAGGAAAAAAGCTAAATCAAAATTTGAAACAGATTTTTACAAACTTATGAACAACTCTGTGTTTGGCAAAACAATGGAAAATCTACGCAAGCGAACTGATATAAAACTAGTCAAAACTGACGGCTCTGAAAATGAAAAGATAAGAAAAATAATAGCCAAACCCAACTTTAACAGGCGTATAAAATTTTCAGATGAATTATCAGCAGTACATGTAAACAAAACAAAATTAACATTAAACAAACCAATTTATGTTGGAATGGCAGTATTGGATTTATCAAAGTATATGATGTATGATTGGTATTATAATACTTTGAAAAAAAGGTATAGAGATAACTGTACTTTATTATACACAGATACTGACAGCTTGCTTGTAGACATCAAAACAGATGATGCATACAAAGACATGGCTGAAATGAAAGATGAATATGACCTAAGTGATTATCCTAAAAATCACCCAATGCATGATGATACAAACAAAAAAGTATTGGGTAAAATGAAAGACGAATGTGTTGGAGTTGCTATAGCTGAGTATGTTGGATTGAGGCCTAAGCTATATTCGATTTTGAGAGCGGATGAGCAGATTATTAAAAAAGCAAAGGGTGTACAAAAATATGTACTTGCCAAACATATTAACTTTGAAAACTACAAAGATGCATTATTCAACAAAAAGAAATATACTCATGAAATGAATATGATGCGATCAATAAAGCATCAAATATACGGCATAACAGTAAACAAAGTTACCTTGTCACCATTCTACTCAAAAAGATACATCCGAGAAGATGGAATTACAACTGATGCACACGGTTTCTATAAAAACTTATGAATTTTGGTATCAGCAGGAACAATAAGTAATTCTTCTTTGACAAATCCTCTCTGTGGCGCTGGTGCTTTCAAATAATAAACTCTTATACCTTGCGTCACCATATAACTTTTAATCTTGTGAATATCTACACTCCACATTGGATCAGTTGCTCTGCGTCTTCCACCTTCTTGTTCCCCGGGTTGATATAAATATCTTACACTTGCATTCATACAGATAGGATCATCTTTTAATATTTTTGTTTCAACAGGAGGAGGCTTTTTTGTCTCCGAATTTATGGCTTTAACAACTTCTGGTAATCTCTTTACCCATTCTCTATTACGTTTTTGGGAATCTATTTCCTTAGCATACTGATAGCCAAACAATCTTTCAGCTAATGTTCTGTTAAATCTTTCCACTAAAGCTTGGTCTCTGTGTATTTCTGTTCTGCCTCGTCTGATATTTACTTTGTGTTTTGCCATCAATACTGATACTGCACCCATAAATTCTCTGCCTGGATCCACTTGTAATAATTTTGGATATTTTAGATGCCGACTATATATTTTTTCAAATGCTTTAGCAACTTCTTTACTATTCTTGGAAGTTAGTGGCTCTGCTTCTTTGTATCTACTTGCAATATCAACAACAGTCAATGCATATTTATATGTCTTGCGGCCACGGCCAACACCAAAAGTATCATGTGGTAAAAATAACAAATCAGCTTGATGCACTCCATTTTTAGCAGAAACATCAAACCTGGGTCTAATTATTTTCTTTGGTGCAGGTAAATAAATCTGCCACACAGCTTGTTTCTTTAAAAATTCTAATGCCTTTTTTTCACTGACACCAGCCTCTTTTGCTAATTTTTTAACTGCTGTGTAACCTCTCCAAAATCCTTTTGGGCTGTAATAAATCTTTTCCATTTTTTTCTACTAAAGAATAAACTTTATATAACTATAAAGAAAAAAATGGAAATCACAACTGCACAATTTGATGAACTGCTTGAAGAGCAAAATCAAAATAGCACAAAGAAATGGACAGATTTGGAACTAAATAAAATATACACTATTACAGATACGAAAATAATAGAAACTGAATATGGTCCATCCATGGTATTGACATTATTAGACAACGGTGAAGTATGGGCACCTGGTCATCTCAAAGATAAAATAGAGAAGAGTGCTAAACCACCATATTATATGCGACCACTTGGATTGAAACCATGTAAAAACAACAAAAAAAATAGGTATCATGCATATGACTTAGTCTTTCCAAAGGTTATTTCAAAGTAAACATATTTAGTTATTCCAAATTTAAAAAGTCTAAAGTAATTATAGTTTTAAACTTTTTTTTTATGAAATCAATTTATACGCCACAAATCCAGTTGCAGCCATGCCCACCACAATAAACGTAATTTCTCTATTTTGTTGATCCGGAGATGGTGTATAAAAATCACTCAACTTGGGCTCCGGTTCCAAAAGCAAATGTTTGCCAGTTGTATAATAATACTGTTTCATAGCTTGATCTACATCATCAAAAGTCTGATTTGCATGATGTTCTTTTTGCAGTTGCTTATTAATAAAATCTAATCTCTCTGTTCTTTTTTTATTCCACTCCACTTGTGCTGCGTTTAATTGTTCTACGGCTTTGTCATGTCTTTGTCTTTCCTCATCTGAATGACTTCCCATTTTTGAAAAGAAATAATTTGAACCAGTAAACGCTAATGCATTTGTTAATGCGCCACCTATCATCATTGCTACTGCACTTGCCATTTTTTTATATATATATTTTTTAAAATTATTTCATAATATCCGCAGGAATAATACCTTGCTTAATCAGCATATCCTTTGTAGCCATTGCTAACATTATATCTATAGACAGCATCCCAAAATCTGTCATATTCCAATCCACTTTAGGTGCTGGTCTTTTTAGTAGTTTTCTGCCAATCTCAGAATATCCAATAGTTAGAAATGTTTCCACTCCTGCATGATACATCATATTTACAATTTGTTTTCCGTCAATACTTGCTGCCATTTTTTTTTATATGATTATTTTTTTTAATTAAATTATTAAAAATCAAACGGGTCTTTTGGTGCAACATGAACAGGTTGCACAGCTACAGGTTGTGTAGCAGATTTTTTGTTATAAATATACAAACCCAACCCAGCAATGCCTAATAAAACCAGACACGGTGGAATATAATTTTTGTATACATTTATTTTGATTTTTTCTGGTTCTTCTTCACCTATTGTTATTTTTGTTATTTCATTTGCAGCATTTTGATTTGTAACATCTTGATTTGCATCCTGAAGCAAACGCTTTGCCTTTTTTGCCGCTGCTCCTTTTTTTCCAGCTTCTATTCTTTTTGGATTTTTTACTTTTTGTTGTTTAACAGATTGTGTATCAACTTCACTCTCTTGGTTCTCCACTTGGTTCTCCATTTATATTATCTATAATTTTATTTTTATTAAAATCAATATGTCTAACAGTTGTCAGTATTGCTGTAAATGGTGCTAAGCACATTCCATACCTGTAATACAACTCACAACAAGCACTTGTCAAAGCATGATTAATAAATGGGTCTTCTTCCAAATCTTCTATCAGCTTTGGTGGACTGGTTACATTAAAATATTTTGATACTCCCATCACATACAAGTTAATAAAAGAATTGCCTAAAGTTTTAGTCATGCTTGCCCCAAGCCTTGCTTCATATCTGCAATAAAGTTTGTTAATTTCATCCGGGGGCATGCCATCTATGTTTGTGAGTTGTATGTCCTTACCCAAATATTGACGACTACCACCGCCAGCTACTATGGCTGATAATCTTTCTTTTTTTGTTTCTTGTTGCTTTGATTCATCTGGTTCCGTCTGTTCCGATATATTTTGTAATAGTTCTTCCGCATTCATTTTTATATTATTAATCTTATTTTTTATCTTGAAATAAATATAAAATACAAAACAACTAGCTGCGATATTCATGCAGCTAGTAATTGTTAGTATTGTTAATAGCATTGTTATTAATATTGCTATTTTTTTATTAGCATTGTTAATTTGCTGCAAGCATTGCTATTAACATTGCTACTTTGCTATGAGCAATGCTACTTTGCTATGAGCAATGCTATTAGCAATACTATATTTTCTGATATTTTCATTATATTTTCATGTCAGTATTGCTATTAACATTGCTACTTTGCTGTTAGTATTACTATTAGCAACAAAGCAATGCTGTTAGAAAAAAAGAATTGCTGGTAGAAATTATTCAACCCAATAACCAGTTGGTTGGTCAGTCCTCAATATCAACTTGGAATATTTAGTCTTAGCTAAAGTTTTTTTTATTCTGGTTCTCTCCTCCAACGTTGGAATAACATCATTTTCTCTCAAACAATTTTCATACTATCTCTGTCCTTGGTGTAAAACATACACAACCATTTTACTTGATCCCTCAAATCTTTTAATACAGAATTATATCTCTGTGAAATGACCCACACTGATTGTTTAGCGTGGCGACCAGAGAATGCCAACTCTGACAACATATCTTTTTTCTTTGTTAATTCTTTTGTGGCTGAGCAATCGTCAATGATGTATAATGTGGGCTGGCCAGCATATTGTTTGAAAAAGAAACGCAACAGTTCTTGTAGCATTTCTTTACCATTGCTCACAGGATTGACAATTATTATTTTTTTATCTTTAGGGTTTTTCACATCTCCTATCCAGGATCTATTTTTATAAGCCTCGTTCCACTCTATGGTTGGACACAATATAATTATATGTTTAAAAACTCCAACATACTCTTGTTCAAGTATGTCAAGAACAAACTCTGTTTTACCACAGCCTGTCTGACCGCAAATAATGGCACTGTGTGAATATTTAGGATATTTTTGTTGCAAACTAGTATCCTGCTTCTTTGAATCTTCCATCTTCGAAATTGATTTGCGCATCTTGTATTATATATATGTAAATATTTAAAGTTTGATCTGCATCTGCTTTTTTATTTATTAATATCGTTATGCCTTCACTGCCGTTTTCTATTCTTCTTCCACTGCCGTGTAATAAATTGTCATTACATGTTCTAAGGTCAAGCCACAAAGCATATGATTTTGTCAAATAAGTCTCAAGAGAAACATTGGTAAAGTTTAAGTCTCTTGCTACTATTTCTGTCTCTTTGTTTCTTTTTGATGTTAAAGCAAAATATTTGTTGATTTCATCCCAATGTTGATATGCCTTCATGCCTTGACTATACAACTGATTTGGTACTCCCTCTATTGTCATTTCGACCTTTTCAATCTTTGGGTTGTAATAGGTTTCTGTGTCTGTTCTTTCTGGGTCTTCAAACAGCATTAAAATACCTTTCATGCTTCGTGCTGGTACATTAATGTTGATGTTCCAAAGAGTATCAGATTTGTTTGCTATTATTTTTCTATGTCGCAAGATACGATCATACATAAATGACATCTTACCATTGATTTGCTGTCTTATTTGTCTGGATAATTCAACATCACTAACCGTATCAAATTCCAAGCAGATATTTTTGATTACATAAGATGCATCAGCATCGCTGCTTTTGATAACTTTGTTATAATCGTTAAACGTTAATTCATATTCTAACCTATCACCAAGCCCCGCTTGATAAAATGGCATATGACTTTCTAACATTTCAAAGTCCAGTGGAATACAAAATCTATTTCCATAAGCTGCTGCTATATCTTCATCTTTAGTGTCTGAGGAAGCATCTCCCGCGCTAACTCTATGTTTTAGCATGTTTGGTTTACCAATACCTTGGTAAGCTATGTTTTGTCGTTCGGTAGGGCTTTTCCATAAATCTACATAACAATGATATATATCACTGTCATCTATTGACATGACTTCATTACCACTTATTCTTATTGTCATTTTTTTCACAATTGTTCTACCCAGATTTTGAAATAGAGTAGCGTTGGCGTCTGTTCTGCTTTTAAGTTCTATTTCAAAGGCAAGACGAGCAGTACTTGGAACTATCACATCATTAGTACTTAGGTTGGGAAATCTTACAAGCAGTTGCTGGTTTTGGTCTATTGTTGAGGGATTATTAGTTATTACTACACTTGTGCGGATGCCTTTGGCACCATGAGGTTCTCTTAGTTTTCTATGAGGGCTGAGTTTGTTTCCGTAAGCCGACATTGTTTTTATTTTTAAATATATTTTTTAAAATTAAATAAAATAAACAATGTCTGCTGAAGGAGGATTTGAAAATCCTGCGTTCGATATTGATGATATGACTGAAGAAGACTGGGATAGAGCGGATAGAGCACTTGAAGACGAATTTATACAACCTGGCTCAGAATTTCAGAGACAAATTGTAAATGAAAATAACCATATCGATCAGCTTGAAGGGGAAGATAAAACAGAAGAACAACTAACACAAAAAAGGTTGTTAGTAGATCAATTTTTTACTGAAGTTAATGCTGAGATCAGCGGAATTGATTATAAAAATGATTTCAGAGTGGCTGAGGACGAAAACGGTAGAACAATGTTATATACAGTTCAGTTGGGAACGGATGATATTCCACTTACCTATTATAAGGGAAATAATCCAAACGAACCAATCAAGTTTTATGTGCTAGACACTCTACATAGAAAACATGGCATTGACTTCGTAAAAAATAATTTAAAAATGTATGATTATTTAGCCCCACGTGAAAGAATTGCTCGGGGCAGGGCAGAATTAGCATCCTTGGTAAAAACAAGAGATACCATCACAAAAGCAGGAGAAGATATACAAATGCAAACTTTTTCAACAACTGAAGATGTACAAAATACAGTAGATGCTGTAAATACAATTGAGAGTGATTTGAGTAATACAATAGATGAAACTCATCCTAAAACTGCTGTTCAACCAGAAAGTCTAACACTGCGAGAGATACGAGGTTTAGATAAGGTATTGCAAAGCTTTCGTGGAGAACTTACTAATAATCTCTCAAAGCTCACTGAGCTTGATAAAGACATAACAAAAGAAAAACAAAAATTAGAACAAGTTAGCACCCCCGGGCAGGAGGATGAGTTTCAACAAGAGCGTCTACGTGACAGAATAAAAAATTTAGAAGATGAAAGAAGTGCGCGACTTGAAGCGGCGAGTGAAAACAAAGAAGCATTACGCAGTCAAATAAACAGGATAAAAGAAACTATAAATAAGGTGTTAAAAGAAGACACAACATTGGGTGAGAGAATCAAAACCTTGTTTAGGGAGCAAGGTATTACTATTGTTAGTATTTTGACTGCCTTTGGTATGATTATTGGGGTATTAGTTGAGACCATTATTCCTACAACAGGAGGAGGGACTGCACCTGTTCCAACTCCAAAACCTGATCCATCAAGTGTAAAAGATTGGATAAAAAAACAACTACTTAATCTTGGTAAACTTCTTGCCAACCTAGCTGGTAAAGCTGCTGCAGCACTTCCAGGAGTTATTGGTGCAATAGTATCATGGCTTTTATCTGCAACAGGTAATGTTATTAATTGGCTTGGTAACAATCTATGGGCTTTGCTTGTGTTTGTTTCCGGGTTGTTGTATGTGGCAGCCAAAGAGTGGTTTAGTAAATCTCGTAAATAAATAATGCAGCAAGACCTATTACTAAGGTACCAACAATTATAGTTGTTTTGTTATCTTCATGTTCAATCGCTATTTTTTTTATTTCTGGTGGGTTATGCTCCACAGTTTTATGTATTGATGATTTATCAAAGTCAGAATGTTCCGGTAAAAATTTCTTTGTTGTGGTGCCTTGAAAAGGTTGAATATTTTTTGGTGGCACTGGTTTTACATTTACATCATTATTCAATCCTAATGCTTGTGCATCGGTTGCTATTACAATTTCATTATTGTAGTCTTGTATTATTCCAATTTTTAATTCCATGTCGCTCGGAGACATGTACAATCCACTTCCATATACAAAATTTACTTTACTTCTTGCATATTTTAAGGTGTTTTCATATCTTGAAATTTGACTGGGCAAGTCGATGGGGCTATTTATTGCGTCCTCTACATTTGCTAAAAATTGTTTCTGTGCATCAAATGCTGTCCCAGTTCCAAGTATATCAGTTCTTGTTTGTGATTGTGAACCAAGAATTGCCCAGCAGTATGTTCTTATGCTGTCATTGATTCTTTCTACTCCTGCCCTTGTAAATCCAGATGAACAATCTAGTATAAAAGTAGACCAACTATTATCAGCCTCAAATCCTTGCGCAATGTAATCAATATGATATGTTTTATCACTCTCATAGACTGTAAAACTCATCGTTTTGTTGTCGTATACAGTATTTACCAAAGGATGATAACCAATATGTGTCCAGTAATTGTAAATTGTTCCTAGACCATTATTATAGCTTTGTTTCTGTCTCCAGTCTGAATTTAAGTCAACGTTAAACTCCTTGCATATTCTCTCGTATGCGTTTCGGTTATATGTGTTATTAAAAGCATTCCAATTTGAGTCTTGCGGTAATGCTACACTCATCTCAAATAATATTCATCTGACTTGGTAGTAGACATGAAATCGAAATAACGAACCAACCAAAGTATCAGCTTTTAGATGATTGTTGAAATCAATGCCACATCCAGTTGTCGCACACCAAATAGCAAAGTTTAACTGATTCTGCCAAAATAACATCCAATCTGTTCCCCAGCGTTGGACTATAGTATCTGATTTGACGTATGGGAGTTTGTATTTTTCGAAGACATTGGGAAATGATGCTTTAAAGTCTTTACCGTTTGATGTAATAACTATGTTTTGATTTATTATATCTATCACTTTCTTGCTAAAAGTATTTGAATAGTGAGCATCTGGGTTATATTTGAATTCTTCAGAAATCATTTTTATTTGTGTTTTTATATATATATATTAAAAAAAAATGTTTCATACAATTTCAAACATAGACAACTCTATTAATTTACAACAGTATATCGATAATAGAGATGGAACTAAGCGCGTTGGATTAAAAAGTTTTACATACACTATCGGTTGGTATAATATCGGTTGGTATAATAATGGTGAAATCATAAAGACAAGAAACCCAGATAAAACGCAACATATACCACCTGGACTCTATAACTTTCAAGACTTGGTAAAAGATTTTAAAAAGCTAAATGAAAAGATTATCCTGGACAGTATTGAGCAAATTGGCTTCAGCATTATACATACGCCAATAGAGACACGAATGTCAAGCGGTCTTTCAAAAATGCTGGGATACAAGGACAGAAAATGGTTAACAGGTACTAATATAGGAAATTACCCAATGGATTTAGCTCCTTACAAACAGCTATATGTTCATCTGAAACAAGTTAATACGAGTAGTAATTATTTCAATGGTGCACCAAGCACTATTATAGGTGTTGTGCCTGTTGTAAATAAGAAGTTCGGAGATATAGTATATACAAGTTTTTATCCTGAATATCACTGTCTTATGAATGGGGCAATTTCTGAATTCACAATAGAAGTCAGAGATGAGTATGGTAACAAGATATTTAATAGCGGTTTGCCTATGAGTTGTGTTTTAGAAATTATTTAAAAAATATATTTTTATAAAAAAAACAATGAGTATATTTGGACCACCAAGACCTAAAAAAACAGAAGACTTAGAGGCTTTGATAAATGATGTTCAAAATTTATATAGGCGAATTATGCCTTTTGTTGACCAGTTTAATCATTTGAAAAATAGAGTTGATAATCTTAAATATGGAATTATAACAATATTTGCAGAGGCTAAGGGCCCACTTGTGTCAAACAGAATACTCTCATTTGGTAATGGTGGAGCAGAAAAAAATGTGGGGCATGTAATGACACGCCGTGGACGGATTATGGGAATAGGTTTAGCATGTGAACGATTAGTTGGTGACGTATCTGTAATAGTTTCTGTCAATGGTGTTGAACAACCAAATTATGGTATAACGCTTCACATCATTCCACGCAATCATGATAACTTTGATAAACCTTTAGAGATTGGCGCTGGTTCTGTTGTTAACTTTGTATGCAAGGTTGCTAACGCTACAGCTGTAAATACGGTGGCATCATTATTAATTGAATTAATTTAATTTTTTATTTATTAATAAAAAATGAAGCAACCGACAGCACCAAGTTTATATCCTGATTTGTCAGTGAAAAATTCAGTGGAAAACGGACAAAATTATAGATTACAAAAGATTTCAGAGATTGAAAAAAAGTTAATTACAGAACGAGATATACGTCAGTCTCTTTATAAAAAATATAAACATGGTATTAATATTACAGATGGAATTGACACTACCTTAATATCTGCAAGTGTTATTATGGCTGGGATTGGATTTGCTATTCCAGTTTTATTACCTTTAGAAATAGCAGCAATAGTATGTGGAGCTACAGGTGTTTGTGTTAATTTTATCAGACGGAAGCTTAATGCAAAAGCTCAAAAACATCATGAAATAAAAACTTTGGCAGAGGCAAAGTTAAATAGTATAAAGCAGTTAATATCAAAAGCGTTGAGTGATGCACAAATATCTGATCAAGAGTTTAAGATGATTTTAGATGAGTTGGATAAATATTATAGTTTAAAAGAAGACACCAAACAAAAAAAGGCTGAAATAAGTGAAGTTCAAAAAAAAGAACTAGTGGAGCAGGGAAGAAAAGAAGCAATGGCAACCTTACAAAAAAGTCTAAAAAGTGTGTAATAAATTGTTTTAGTAATGTGTATGAGTACGATCCACCACCTTTGTATTCAAGGTCAGAAAATTATTAATTTAAATGTAATTTTGATAACAAATCAACAAATTTGTTTTGTATTAAAGAAACATCAAATGAATTTGTATTTATAAAAAAAAAATAAACGTGTAAATAAAAATGTCAAAAATATGCAAAGAGGAAGAACAGTATAATAAATCATTAAAAAAATTTACAGTATCGAAAAATGAGTGGGATAAAAATCACGCATCGACTTCAAAGCAATTCGATTTGATATTTGATTATATGAATTTACGTACTGCTTATGAGAATTGGGATTATGTTTCCGAGGAATATCTGGATGATATGCCTGAAATGCCAAAATCAGCTAATTTACATTACACAATGTTGGGCACCGGTGGAGGACAGTTCGTGGTTGCAAATAATGGAGTGTTCATATTAAAACTTGGTTAAAATAGGGTATATATACATATATATATATATATATATATATATATATATATATTGAGTATTTATAGTTTAACCTCTATTTTGTAATAAAATTTAAACATCCAAATTTAAAACATTTTCACAATTCAATCTTAAAATCTTGGGTTATTTAGCGCCTGGGACATGCTAAATAACCAGTTTAATTGACTTAATTTTCAGTAAACTGAAAATTTTTGTATGGTGATTTTAGATTATTTGGGGTGATTTGGGTTTGAGCCAGAACACCTATAATACATATATATCAAACTTGTTCAGTCTTGTTTAACTCGTAGTTGCATAACTAAGCAACCGTGACGTCACCATCATATCAACACAATTTGAAAATATTAAAAAAAAACACAGAAATCCCGATGCCGCAAACTGTCTGCTGTACCTAATACTATATAATCTGCGCTGCACCATGTGTCCCTTTAACATATCAAAGTAAATTTGTTTTTCATCGGATGAGGTCAATTTATGCATATATTATGCACACATAAAATTCGAAAACATTTGTATAGATCTAGTGTCCTAAAAAACATTGAAATAGCGGGTTTACTATCTGACTATACAAATCATAGTATATGGCTTTCCTGCTACTTACTGTTGTTTAACTAAGACGGCGATTACATACATTTTAAAAAAATATTTCATTTTAGCTCAAATTTGACCGAACACAGAGGTGTTAGAAATATAGAGACCATATTAAATTATCCAAATCAATAAAATTGATAAGTTAAACAATATTGTCGATCAAATAACTTCCGAAAATGCAGATATAAACAATGGTGTAAATACATTTGCAGACACCCTGTATACGTGTGCTTTTAGTGTATTCGGAGTTACAAAGCGTATCAATAATAACAATAGCTTCACGACAAGACGTAAGTATGTCAGTCCGTGGTATACGGATGAATGTGAACGTGCACGACGTGAGTTGCGATCAGCGAATACTAGGTATCAATAATTAAGGACACCGGAATATGTAAATTTGGTTATCACAAAACGTAGAATTTTCCGACTACCAAAACGGCGAGCAAAAGCAAAATATAAAAAAAATCAAAAAGACATGCTACATAATGCTGCCAAAAACGAACCAAAGAAGTTTTGGGACTATGTTCGTAAATTTAAAAAACAAAATAAAAATAATACTAATATTTCTGCGGATGATTTTTTTAACCATTTTAAAGACTTATTCTCGGCAGATGATATATACAAAAATACGGATGTCGAAACATTCTTAGATCAAGATAACTTGCATATAAATGTTGTAGAAGAACTTGACTGTGCATTTAGCATAGACGAGGTTCAAAAATCAATTAAAAGTTTAAAAAGAAGAAAAAGTGGGGGAGAAGACCTATTGATACCCGAAATATTTATTGAAGCTGATAATATATTGTCACCAATTTTGTGTAAACTTTTTAATTACATGTATTATAATTGTTACTATCCTGATTCCTGGACAAAGGGTATATTGATACCTGTACCAAAACGGGGGGATAAAAACGATATAAATAATTATAGAGGAATAATGCTCACTAGTATATTTTCGAAAATATTTTCACATGTGTTAGATAACCGTTTACGTAACTGGATAGAAGAAAACCATTTATTGTCAGACAATCAATTCGGATTTAGGCAACATAAAAGTACAATCGATTGTGTTTTTGTCTTGCATTTATCATTATTATTAATAGAATAATTAAAAATGAAAGTCGAAAACTTTATTGCGCTTTTATTGATTTTAGAAAAGCATTTGATTTAATTTATAGAAATGGAATATTGTTTAAGTTATTCAACATGGGTGTGTCAGCGAAATTTGTTAAAATGTTACAAGCTATGTATAATCAGTCAAAACATGTGTAAGAGTCCACGGATGCCTTACAGATCACTTTGAAAGTTATATGGGCATCAAACAAGGCGAAGTATTGTCTCCCTTATTATTTATTATATTTATCAACGATATGGCTAGTCATTTACATGATGATAATGCAGAACTTTTAACTTTGAATGAATTATAAATTTATCTACTGTTGTTCGCTGACGACACTGTTTTATTTTCATATTCAGCAAATGGACTACAAATCCTATAAAATAAACTACATGATTATTGCGAAAAGTGGAAAATAAGTGTTAATATCTATAAAACTGTAGTAATGTTATGTAAACAAGGTACTAGGACACAAAACGTAGATATATATTATAACAATATGAAACTACATAACGTTTCAAAATTTACCTACCTAGGAGTAACGCTTATGTTTAATGGAAATTTCTTTCAAACACAAAAAGCCCTTTCCGAACAAGCCATGAAGGCACTGTTTTCGCTTAACTCTTTATTTGCAATAATTGAGCTAAACATAAGCGAAAAAATAAAACTGTTTGATACAATGATTCTACCTATTTTGAATTATGGTGCTGAAATATAGGGGTTTCATACCTCCCCCGACATCGAGCGAATTTATTTGAAGTTTTTAAAACAGATTCTTAACGTTAGACATCAAACGCCAAATGCAACTGTTTATGGGGAGTTAGGTAAAGTACCTTTGGCAATATTATGCAAAGAACGAATCTTGAAATTTTGGTTTAAAATTATGAAATCGCCCAATTCACTAATGTATAAGGTATTACAGAATCAAATACAAAATAATGATAATGAATCATGGGCGACACATGTCGAACGTCTTCTTAATAATCTTGGATTCAGTTTTTTATGGAATAACGAAAATATTACAAAGCTACAACTAACTCATATCATAGAAAGGCTCTATGATCAACATTTGCAGGAATGGTTTGCCACCTTCTTCCCCCAAACTATCTACTTGCAGTCAGTTAGAGAAAGGACAAAACTGTGATGTTATAGACGTTTTAATCATGTTACACTTTAACAAGAAATTCACGAATGCTGAAATTCCTCTTTGAAAAATTGAGTCATTTCAGTACTGTATTTAACGTAACGACTTCGAAAAAAATTGCATCCTAAGTTTGCTCACATGCTTGAGCCAACTTGGTCACGGGGCAAAGAATAGGGCAACTGCAGATCCCTTTGGAGAGGTAGGCAGAGGGGTAGAATGCCCCCAAATTCATGTTAATTTTATCATTTTTGTTCCTGCTCATTAAAGGTCTTCATCATGATCCCTGCATTGTTTCAGGTGCCATCTCCCTCACATCAAAAGAGCAGTGGCAGAAAAACAATAAACGTGAATCCAGCGTAAATGGAGTTTCTACGATAGAATTTTCAGCAACTCTGCAGTTCAGGTATTACAGAATCAAATACAAAATAATGAAATAATGGGTTCTAGGCCCATTTTTGCATATTTTATCTCGATGTACATGGAGGATGAGCCTGACATGTTCATGCCTGTCAGGCGCCATGTAACCTTTTATGTGTTGGTGCGCCGTAAAACCCAATTCAATTTTCCGAAAGGAAAGGTCTTACGCAGCCATGCACCATTCGAATAACATATTATGGCGAAAAATTCCCGTGTCGCGTTTCTTTTTCCCTTCAGTATAGTTTATCATATTTTGGTTACGGCATTGGTTTGTTTGATTTTACTTCAGATAAAATGTGAAAACTGTATGGGTATTACTTTATTATATACAATAGTATATAACAACAACTATTTCGAAACGCTTTTAGTGATTCACGATATTAGTATATTACACTACATATAAAAATCTTGTTCCTAATTGCGTTGATCAACTAAAATTAAATTTGAATTTGGGTTTTAAGGCGCACCAACACAAAAAATAGACTATAATTTTTCAGGAAAACTAATTTTATTTTGTTTTTTTGGTGGGGTTGGGGTGGAGGGGTGAAGTTTTTGGGGGGAAGTGGAATTCTTTTGGGGAGTTTTTTTTTTTAATTTTTTTTTTTTTTTTCTAAATTGAATTGTTCGTACCACGGAGAAATAGAGTCGAATAGAGAACGGAGAACTCATGTCGAATAAACGGAGAACTGGGTTCGAATGTAGAACGGACAACTAGTTTCGAATGTAGAATGGAGAACTGCAGTTGAATGTAGAACGGAGAACTGAACAGAGAACAAGAGTCGAATGTTGAACGGAGAACTCAAGTCGAATGTAGAAGGAGAACTAGTTTCGAATGTAGAACGGAGAACTAGTTTCGAATATAGAACGGAGAACTGCAGTTGAATGTAGAACGGAGAACTGGAGTCGAATGTTGAACAGAGAACTAGAGTCGAATGTTGAACGGAAACTCAAGTCGAATGTATAACGGAGAACTAGTTTCGAATGTAGAACGGAAAACTGCAGTTGAATGTAGAACGGAAAACTGGAGTCGAATGTTGACCAGAGAACTGGAGTCGAATGTTGAACGGAGAACTCAAGTCGAATGTAGAACAGAGAACTCAAGTTGAATTTAGAACGGAGAGCTCAGGTCGAATGTTGAACGGAGAACTCAAGTTGAATGTAGAACGGAGAACTGGAGTCGTCTGTAGAACGGAGAACTCAAGCTGAATGTAGAACAGAGAACTCAAGTCGAATGTAGAACGGAGAACTTAAGCTGAATGTAGAACAGAGAACTGGAGTCGAATGTAGAACGGAGAACTCAAGTTGAATGTAGAACGGAGAACTGGAGTCGAATGTTGAACAAAGATCTCAGGTCGAATGTAGAACGGAGAACTCAGGTGAATGTAGAACGGAGAACTGGAGTCGAATGTAGAACGGAGAACTCAAGTTGAATGTAAAACGGAGAACTGGAGTCGAATGTTGAACAAAGATCTCAGGTCGAATGTAGAACGGAGAACTCATGTCGAATGTAGAACGAAGAACTGGGTTCGAATGTAGAACGGAGAACTGGAGACAAATGTAGAACGGAGAACTCATGTCGAATGTAGAACGGAGAACTGGGTTCGAATGTAGAACGGAGAACTGGAGTCGAATTTAGAACGGAGAACTCAGGTCGACTGTTGAACGGAGAACTCAAGTTGAATGTAGAACGGAGAACTGGAGTCGACTGTAGAACGGAGAACTGAAGCTGAATGTAGAACGGAGAACTCAAGTCGAATGTAGAACGGAGAACTGAAGCTGAATGTAGAACGGAGAACTGGAGTCGAATGTAGAACGGAGAACTCAAGTTGAATGTAGAACGGAGAACTGGAGTCGAATGTTGAACGGAGAACTCAGGTCGAATGTAGAACGGAGAACTCAGGTGAATGTAGAACGGAAAACTGGAGTCGAATGTAGAACGTAGAACTCAGGTCGAATGTAGAACTGAGAACTGGGTTCGAATGTAGAACGGAGAACTGGAGATGAATGTAGAACGGAGAACTCATGTCGAATGTAGAACGGGGAACTGGGTTCGAATGTAGAACGGAGAACTGGAGTCGAATGTAGAATAGAGAACTCATGTATAATGTAGAACGGAGAACTGGGTTCGAATGTAGAACGGAGAACTAAGTTTGAATGTAGAACGGAGAACGTAGAACGCAGAGCCAACTTCACACACATTTCTAAATAACAGATTCGGCAGTTATACTATGTTCTACTCAAATGTACACGCCCGTTTTTGTAATGTTTACACAACCTATCAATCAAAATGTTAATTACCGGCATTGAATGTCTATGGTACAAAACATGTATAGCATATTTATCTCGTATATGAGAAATAAATTGCACTCTTGAGCTTGCGGCTTTTAAAACGATTTATTCTTGTTATCTTCTACGTCCATGCGACCGCACTGATATATGTCAATAAACTGAACTTTCACAGAGCATATCGCCCCCTTAGAGGTAAAAGGTGCTAACTAACTTTTTCACAGAAAATGTTTTTTTGGCATATTTAGATTCCTTTTAATGATATGTTTCTTGTCAGAAAAAATCTTTATTGCATATTGAATCAATCTGGAGATATTGATAAAAAGCATAAGGTGCTATCTGCTTTACATAAAAGTAGTGTCCTGTAAAAGGAGTTATGTGTATACAACATTGCGGTAAAAGGGGCCATTTGACAAATAGCACCTTTTCCCCCAAATAATGTTACCTCAAAACCATTGGTTTAAAACATGATAAATGGGGCTAAGTGGCAAAAAGCTCCTTATTCCTGTAAGCATTTTTACATCTTGTGTATTGCTAATAACCAGGATAATTGGTTTGGACAGATTTGATATCACAGTACCTGTTCTGGTATGAAGCAAATTATGTTCTTATTACCTAATGACATTCTTGCATTGATACAGAGATTTTTCAGTGTGAAACACGCTCAATTAAAACAAAACAAAAACATAGATGAAAATAATAGGGTAAGTTTGTTCATTTAAATCAACTTACGGAAAGGTAAAAGGAAGAAGAACATTGATGGAACCGAAAAGGCCAACGTTTTGAGTAGAAAGATGCAATCTGTCAAAGATCATATCCGTCATATACATATCAATCGGCTGGATCAACTACTTGCCAGTAATGAACTGAAACGTTGCCTGTCCGTGCTGACGGAAATTGCTTTTTCGCAGCAATTGCTAAATGTGTAATTTTGTCACACATTGATGCATTTTGAAATTCAGTGTGTGACTTAATGATGGAAAACATTGCAAGATACAGCAAGTTTCTAAATGTGAAATCAGAGGAGGCTGATCTGACTGAAACATTTAAAGAAGATATAGAGCTTCTACGTAGAAGTGAGGGATGGAATGATAATATTGCTGATTGTTTACCTTTAGCACATGCTGACAAGTTTAATTGTACACTACGCATATACTCCAGTTCACTGGTAACCCCTGTCATTGATTTAAAGCCTTCTGAAGATGCAGAACAAAGGGATAGTCTCCGATGCATTGAAATAGCATACCTAGCTATTAGAAACGAAGAACATTATGAGGCAACACAACCAATAACGGAGAGTTCACCAATTAGACGGACAACACATCCCCAAGATGACTCGTACCTACTACAATATTCAACTCCACAAAAAAGTACATCAGAATTAAACGAGAACACGTTGCTTGCTCGTTCACCCCACACAAAAGAGCTGATTACCAGAGTTCTATTGAAAAAACATCAAGCAGAAAGAAAAAAGGAAATGAAATGCAATGGAAATCTAACAACAGTAAGAAACTAAGATGTGAAGGCAAACCATACACCTCAAAAACAGGAAAAACTGTTGCAGAAAAAGTGCTTAAACCACAAAATTGTGCAAAATGCAGGTTTAAGTGCAGCACAAAAATTGAATGAAGATAAACGAAAAGCAATGTTTGATCATTACTATGCTCTCCCAAGCTATGAAAGACAGATGTGTTTTGTATGTGACATGGTTTCGAAAGCAACACCAAGTCAAAAAAGACAGGGAAAAGGCAGACTTCCTAGGAAGTATTTCCTAGGCGTTAGAAATAAGCGTGAACGTGTTTGCAAAGATTTTTTTCTAAAAACACTCGATATCGGAAAGAAAACGGTTTCCTATACATTAGGTAGAAAACAGCATGGGACATTTTGCAGTGTTGATATGCGAGGCCGTAAAACACCGTCTTCAAAAATCAGTGATGAAAGCATAAACTTTGTTCGTGAACATATCAATTCCTTTCCAAGAATGGAATCCCACTATGCCAGAAAAAATACAAAAAAAGAAATATTTAGCCCAAGACTTGAATATAAAAATGATGTTGATCCTCTATGCAGACTCGTGCAAAACGAAAGGAAGTAAACCTGTAAAAGAAGGCAAATATCGTCAGGTCTTCTGTGAAGACTTTAATTTGTTGTTTTTTCAAACCAAAGAAAGACCAGTGTTCTTTATGTGCAAATTATTAAAGACATCAGAAGTCGGGCACTGTGACTGTCAAACTCCAACATGAATACACAATTCACCAAGAAAGAAAAGTCGAAGCAAGAGAAGGAAAGGAGCGAGATAAAATACTGTCGCAAACACACAATAAGCACTATGTGGCAACTTTTGACCTACAGGCAATTCTCACAACGCCATGTTCCCTGGTCAGCAAATTGTATTATTCAAGAAAGGTGTGTTGCTATAATCTAACAATTTACTCTTAGGGGACAAACATGCAACTTGTCATCTCTGGGATGAAACGCTAGGAAAACGAGGGGCATGTGAAATTGCCACATGTTTAATGAAAAACACTCAGTCTGTCTGCTCTTCTGCGCCAATAGAAGAGGTAACATACTATTCTGATACGTGTGGGGGGCAAAATAGGAACCAGTTTGTAGCTGTTTCCTACCTGTATACTGTTTCAAAGATACCACATCTTAAGACTTTAAAATCACAAATTCCTTTAGTCCGACAATAGCCAAATGGAAAGTGACTCGGTATATTCAGCAATTGTTTTTGTTCCATCACAGTGGAGTACTGTGATTTGTATGTCCCGGAAAACAAATCCATATATTACCATCCCTCTGAAATATACCATGTAATTGACTTCAAAGCATTTGTTAGAAAGAACTGCGACCACCCTAGGAGTAAAGGTGAACTGGCTCAACGTGCGCTGGATTCAAGTTCGCCAAAATGAACCAAAGTCACTGTCTCTCAACTACAAAATTTCATGAAAATCAAAACACAGCATTCTGCTTTTTACGGAACAAAGGATGCAGAAATGGACTTATGCTATTGTTCCAAACTGCCTATTTCAATACAGAAGAAGGCAGACTTAATCAGCCTGTGTACGAAGGGAATAAAACCCGATGACTTTCATGGGTACTTTATGTCTTTGGCGACAAATGCCAAAACAAAAGACACAATACCAGTAGGCTCAGATGAAGACGACTCTGTGTAAATGATAAAAAACTGTAGACAGTGGAGTGTAAATTAGAAGTATATCGAAATAGTAGTCAAAATAGAACATGTTATGCAGGCGTATTGTTTCATAGCCATTGCCTATCAGAAAGGTTAAGAAACAGATCACAAATTTGAATTTTATGAAGTACATGGCACCTTTTTTGCTTCAAGAATAAAAGTTTTCACACATTTTGTTTGCAGCAAAAAGAGCTAAAATATCACCTTTTACTCCAATTTTTGTTTGGAAATTGGTCCGTGGAAAAAGGTGCTATGTACTAAATTGATTATATTGATTGAACTATTGGTTTATTATTGGTTAAAATATGATTAATAAATAGTAGAAATATAATCCCAAATATGTGCTTAGTTTCGTTTTTTAGAATTAAATCCTGATTTTTCACAAGTCCTTAAACCTTTAAACGTGATTTTCTCGAAATAATGAAAAATGCACATAGCACCTTTTACCTCTAAGGGGGCGATATCTTCTCTCTCTCTCCTCTCTCTCTCTCTTTCTCTCTCTCTCTCTCTCTCTCTCTCTCTCTCTCTCTCGTTTTTTGTATGCCCATAATTTAAATTAAGAATGGAAAAGGGATTTTCGAAAGAATTGAAAAGAAAAAAGTAAAAATTGATTCGCTGAAAACAAACGTATCATATTGCAGGAATATTTTCACCCTAGCAAACCTACCCCCACCCCACTTATCCCCGCCCTCCCCCCTCCCCCACCTCACACAGACACACCCATAACCCACTATATAGAAAAAAAATTATACGAACGAATTGAAAAACAAAGCTTTATTACTACGTTATTAAGCTTACAATAAATACACCGAAGACTCACCAACCTCACGCACGCACACACAAACATATTGTTATGCGGGATACGCGTATTTCCATGCTTAGTGACTGACATATGGTACTGTGTGCTGGGCTTGGGTATTTATACTAAAAGTCACATGCCCGTCAACAACAGGCAGGTTTTAAAATCGATGCACATCGTTTCTAAGTCGACGAACGATAAGGTATATATGTAACTAACATTTATTTATGTTTGCCATTTCTTTATTACCATATTGGTTTCTAAAACACTTGACTGTAACTTAAGCCAGGGCATTCCCCTTACAATACAATGCAAAAGTATGTGACTTTGTGGATCGAGGGTGTTATAATATAAAGCATTGTTTCTTCAAAAATAATTTAAATATCTTTACCAAATTTTCAGTTAATGTATATCAAACATTGAACGAGGATTTGATTAATTTTACATGAATACAAATCTTGTGTAAGAGGTAATAATTTCATAAAACTTAGGTGACCGATTAGGAATTTTGTTGAGTGTATGTTGCGAATCCGAACTCTATGACTACAATATAAACATCTAAACCGACCAGCCAAAAACATCGCCATTTTGTTATTGTTCGAAGCTGTCGATACGACAATGCAACATTGCGATACGACAACGCGCCATTGCGATACGACATAGGAACACTTATGTGGGCGACATCGCGATACAACATAGCGACATTGCGATACAACAACGTGACAAAAGTATCGTATCGCAATGTCGGGTTATAGTATTGCAATGTCGAGTTGTCGTATCGCAATGTCGCATTTCGTATCGCAATGTTGCGATATCGCACTGCCCGGTGTCGCATTGTCGCCCACAACAATGCGACATTGTATATGGCCCCAACTGGACACGGTACATTCATATAAGCGACGCTAAAGGCGATAGTAGGCACTGCACAACCACGATGATGCACAACACGTTATAGAAACTCCACTTTGTTACGGTTAATCATCTACATCAAAATTGACATTTATGAGAACGTGCTTGATCAATTCCGATTGGCCTGAGTTGTTCCAGCGTGTAACTATTGGCCAACCACCAGATACGCCTGTAAACATTTGTTCGGCCCTCGTCGTTTCAGGTCGGCACCGTCTAATTGATTTACATAGCTTCATTTCGTATCTCCCAGTGAGAAAAGATACATGTTTGTTTGAAGTTTTTCGAAAGAATTGATTATCTGGGAAAACATAGACGTGAATTACGAGTACCACACATTGGAAAGGCGTACCTTGATAGATATTAAATACCATAAATATGATATTTTTTTCCAATTTCTGTTGACGTTCTTTCAGGGATATTGACAGGTATTGGTCTATATAATATAATGTATGAATTGCGAATGTTACTGGGTTTACCACCTGACTATTTTGATGGCTTCGTTGCACAGGTCTTTCAAAACTGGTGCCAAGTAGTTTTTAATATGGTCTGGTGTATACAAGTGCTTGATAAATGACTATCTTTCCCCTTGCATGTTTAACCCATTAACAACTGATAATTGATCACGGACATTCCAGTAATTTAAGATTTGTACGGGACATCGTTTTCTTAGATGTAGCCAGCCTTGGAGAAGCAATTCACTGAGGCAATTTAATTGCGAATGTATACATACCAAGAATTTTTGCAACATTAATTAAAGGGACAGGCGGCAATCTTTAAGTGTTTGAAATGGTGTCTCGATTTATATATCCAGAATCATTTTTACTTTTACCCTGGTAACATTTAGATAAATCAAATGTTAAGTGTTCACTTTGCATTCTTATTATATTATAAATTGTAATCTGTTTTATTGGTGCAGTAAAATCAAAAGGTAACAGTACAGTGAGTATGCAAATACAAGTAATACTTTTCTTATAATTAATTTTAATGATTGACCAAATGCAACTAACGGGACGCCTTGAGTTTTTAAACATAAAAATTACCATGTGTCCCCTTAAGGTACTAAGCATTGATTTTAGTGTTATGACCTCTGCCTTGCATGGTTTCGCTCCATAGCGATGTCATGCCTGATGGAAAACTTCATCTCATTTGCCTGACGTTGCTATCCCAATGTAACCAGTACCCGTTTATATTACGTCCATCTACAGTCCTGATATAACCTAACACTAATTGTGTTAAAATACTAATTGTGTTAAACTCGCATTTCGGTAGACATGTTACATTATGTAAACTCTAAATAAAAATTACCTACGGATAAAACTACGCAAGTCTGGTACATTATCACCGCAAATCTCCAGAATATTGTATGGCTATCAATGGCTTTCAGTTACTCATGGCAATCAATAAGCTATCGGCTAAATCATTTACGAACGTTTAATGGTACCAATTTGAATGCAAATTCCTTCTGTCGGAATTTGGCGGGAATGCAATTTCCGCCACGCTATTATGACGTGACCAATATTGAGACCTTCTAGATGCTTAAAAAAATATCGATATTTTGAGAATGTTTATTTTTTATTTATTTGTTTTATTTGTTTTGTTGTTGCTGTGTTTATTCGTTTGATGTTTTAAGCCGTGCTGGTAACATTTTACGACAACACTATATATATATACGTGTTTTAGGGGTTGTGCATTTGTTTTATTAATAAAAATATATAAAAAAACAGTGACGACTAATTAAAAATGATACGTATTGTTTTATTTTTTATTTTTTATCAAGTTTTAAATTGCTTCAATTCTGCGAACGAGATGATTGATTTCGTTGCAATTATCTTGTCTCGAACATTTTCAACACCGCATCGATTCCAATCACTCACGGTTGTTTCGTACATAAAGTTTGTTAGTACGAACGTATTAGACTGTCACATTTTTTTAACTCGCATGTAAAAACGGATTATTACCATTCAACTGTGTAAGCATCCGTTACTAAATTACCGTGTTGTAAAGAAAGTACTACAAGTAAATAAGTTTCGTATCACCTCCGAGGGCAATGCATCTCTTGCTGAACCGTCAAAGTAGAGATTTCAGATCAAAATGGTTACATTATTTTACTCGGTTATTATTTGAAAATGTAAATGCGAATTGTAATAACGAATAAAAATAAAATCATCATGTAAACAGTTGGTTGTAACAATTTCAAAACGTCCACCCTGACCCATCACCATGGATAATTGTAAATAAAAACAAAGTGTATTAAATCATTTCGTTTTTATTTTATTTTATAATATATAATTAAACACAAAACCTGTCCATCAAAAAAAAATATTAGATGAAAAAACGCACTTTGCAATTTGATTGTCATACAGTACTATTAAGGATTTTGTGTAATCCGATTGAGATTGCATTTGAAAAAGATAATCTCAAATATGTGTACATGAAGCTCCCAGATTAATATAATTATACAGTTATCTATGTAGTGTTACCCTTAAAAGGCGAGGAGTTGCAACGCGACGTCGTTAACCATGCATTTCGCCACGGATACGATGTTGTATTACTAAATAGAGAGACTAAAGTTTTATGTTTGGTAAAATAAAAATCAAGATTGCCATGTGTTTCTTTAACTCTTGGTTAGTATTGTTTGCTTGACAGTTCACTCTTTTTATTAAATCCCTTTACTGTTATAATTTACCTTTCCTCCGTGCCCACTGCTATATATCTTACTCGTTTTTGCCTTTATATTTGCGTGTTAGATATTCCTTTAGGATACATATTATGGATGTATATGTAGTACCTCCGCCTATATGACCACCATGGAACCCGGTGTAGCCAGGCATAATTTGTGGAATTTAAACCGTGTGTACTTCGAAGGAGGATAGTCCCTCTATCATTTGAGCCCCGAGAAGAATCCCTCGTTGGCTCGGCATTATGTTTGGACCGTTGTGTGTGTGATTGTTTGTAGTGCTATATATCTATCTGCAGTTTACTTGAAACAGCTATAGTGCTGCCACACTGAAATATCACGCCGTAGTACATGATACCCCTCCCAGACACATTATTCTGACAACGAGTTGACCACTTGTCAAGCAAGGGTTACAAATAACTACTATCATTTTTAACGTCTTCGGTATGACATGGCCAGTAGACTCGAACTCACGAGCTCCCGATTGCAGGCCAGGCACTCTTAACACTACACCACTGCACTTCAAACCCATTGCAAATAATAATAAATAATGAAGCAAATACTATCGTCTTATTAAAATGTGGACCCTAGCGTGTTTATTCGAAC
Source organism: Cyrtodaria siliqua (assembly GCA_037043455.1). Classification (NCBI taxonomy): domain Eukaryota; kingdom Metazoa; phylum Mollusca; class Bivalvia; order Adapedonta; family Hiatellidae; genus Cyrtodaria; species Cyrtodaria siliqua. The sequence goes on from JAWPHD010003798.1 coordinate 126,690, forward strand.
AATACCTTCAGAAATATATGATGTTAGTTCTGGTGATTTGTTTTCGCGCTATGACTGGTTGTGGAAATATATTCAGAGATAAATATGCTTGCTCCTATATTCTATGTGTACATTACTTAACTTGTATTACTATTATATAATATAATGTATATACTATCTTCTTAATATGCTATATATGTCTTAATAAACGCACATTGCTATACTAAAATATACTGTTTTGCGCTGGGCATGTTGGGACATAGTTGCCCGTGTGATGAATTGCACTGGAATTACGTCGGATTACTGAATAAGCTGGGCATGTACCCGTACGTGGGCGGACCTCGGGTGCTCTCCTGCACGAGATAACTTGCAGGGAAATCATAATATATATTGGCCCATTTTTAGGTTGTGGCAACCAGTTGCCATCTGTGTAACATTCATTCTAAAGGTATATTATCCTCGCGTCTTGCATCAACGGCCACCATACGGTCGGTGCGTTAGCATCCACAGTAGATACACTTCTCTATTATGTATGTTATGTGTTGTGTCAATCGACAATTAAGACGAGCAGTTTTTTTTTTATTACTTCCACGCAGTACCGGTTATTTAGAGCCGCTCCATATACAGAGTTATCAAATATAGGAATCCGGGAATTCTTACTAACGGGTAGTAACATTCATATATTTAACTTGTTCAAGATGTCTCATTTCAATATCAGAACTGTAGACGGGTTCTAATATAATAGTGCTCGTGAACGTTTATTTATTCCAACTGCATGCATTATACACATTTATACACATTTTTTACAGTATTTTGGTCGACATGAAAACTAACAGGAAAATAACAAATATTTTTCACTGAAACAAGAATGTTAATTAATTATAATGTTAAATATTTCAAGGGTGTTAACTCGTTTTCGTCCCAGTTTATCCAGAAATACTCGGTTTTATGTATCAGCTTAAAGAACAACTCTCCGTACAAACCATACAAAGAAGTCGATTTTCTGAGACCGGACATTTCTGCATAATTTATTTCGTTGATATCACATATTTCAAAATTTAAAATCGACCCAAAAAGAGAATCCATTTGAAATTAGGATAGTAGAGATGTTGAATATCATATGACGCTTTAAGGCTAAAATGTTTTGTTATATAAGTACACATTATCTAAATCATATGTACAACTTTTGGCAATATAATCCTGATTTAAATATGTTGGAATAAGCAACGACAGTGCAATGCCATCGGGCTTTCTGCAATAGATACTTTTGCCATATATGTTAGAGTGTAAGATTTACATTTGTTTTAATGAAGAAGAAGAAGAAATTTTATTGACTTAAACTATTACATAGTTTTTCATCATATAAACATACATTTTACAAATATAATTTGACCACAATAACAAGATTAGTACAGGTTCATTAATTTATGCATTAATATGTGGAAAAAAAAGAAGAAAAGGAAATATATCATGGAGAAAAAAATAATATATATAGGTATCTAATACGGTACAATAGAACAATTGTATTATAGTGAAAATGAACGAGATTATAAGTTATTTATCTTTAATATAAACAACAGTCCCACCACTGTTTCTCTTACCTCGTCTGTGTCTGAATTTACGATAATAATTATGTATTCTATTTATATGATTTTGAAGTATTAAGTTAAACTGTGTCGGTAAATGAAATGTAAAGTTAGATGTGAACAAGTGAAATTAACACTTAAAGCAGTTTGAATAATATTTTAGACCTTAAGACGCTTACGCATTTTAGAACTTGAGAATGTCGCAAAGAATATTTTACTCTATTGTCTATTAACTGTATATATATGTATTTCAATTTAATACTGTTGCTGGGACTGTTGAACTCCGAGCTGGGTTCTAATATTTAACTCTGAGTTGGGAATGTCTTACTTCCAGTTAGATTTGAATGTCGAACTCCGAGCTAATGTAGAACTCAGATTTGTATTTGAATGTTGAATTCCGAGCTGAAAATGTTGAACGCAGAGTTGTGTTTGAATGTTGTTCCCCTGGCTGGGAACGTCGAACTTAGATGGAACTCCGAGCTGCTTTTGAATATGGAACACCGGGCTGGGAAATAATTCGAACTCCGAGTTGGGTTCGAATGTCGAATTCTGTGCTGGGAATTTCAAACTCTGAGTTTGGTTTGAATGTCGAACTCCGAGCTAGGAAAGTTGAACTCCGAGTTGCGTTTGGATGGTGAACTCCGAACTGGTAATGTCGAACTCCGAGTTGGGATTGATTATCGACCTCAGAACTGGGAATGTTGAACTCTAAGTTGTGTTTGAATGTTGAACTCAGAGCTTAGAATCTTGAACTCCGAAGCGGGTTCAAATGTTGAACTCGCTGCTGACAAATGAATGTTGAACGTCTTGCTGACAAATCTGTAACAAATGCGTAAGCGAACGAATGTCGAACGCCGAACTATGACGAGTACGAGCTAACTTCCCTCGCCTATTCTTGTTAGAGATAAATTTTAGTAAAAGTAGGATTTAGATGGCATTGATGATAAAGCCAAACACATGTATATGCTAAACATTAGTGTTTACACAACATTTTTAAACTAATCAGTTGCCTCAGACTTTCGATTATTTATGAATAGTTTACTACCAGTGCTCTTCGTGATTAATTCAAGGGAATAGCCAGTTTATCGTGAACAATATTCTCAGTTATAGTGGTATATAGTGAACAAGATTCTAATCTATAGCTTGTATATCGTAACAGTATTCTAAGCTATAATCAAGGCGTCTCGTTAGTTTTTCACGTAACTTGCATTTATTCAATCATTATTATATATTGCAAGAATAGTTCAAAGCAAATTGTTTTTACATATTATTAATTTTTGATAATATTGCGCGAATTCAAAAATGTGTAGAATAATGAAGAAAATAGGATTGTCATATTTATTTTAATTTTTCGAGATGTTCTAAAGTCAACATGATACAGGATTAATAAATCACTATATTATTTGTAATGCTTGTTATGTTTTAATTCGCTCTGTTCAAACAAACATAAAACATTTATGATCTATTCTCCAAAATAATTTTAAAAAACCTCATATCAATAAATGTTACATTCTAAAAGAATAACAAACAATAGAAGGGTGTTAATTCGCACAGGCAAACATTTATTCGAATTTTTAAAGAGCGGGTACATTATCTAGAAACGCTTTAAATTCCCAAATTTAGAGTAATTATTATTTTTGTGTCGTCGCCTTCCATCACATACCCATTTTTAGGGTGTTCGGATTTCCGTCTCCCGAGTTTTTTAACAAAACGATCCCACATACCTTGATTTGCTATGCGATATGATTTCCTTTCCTTAATACAAAACTTTTGTTTTGATTTCTGAAATTAATATTTCTGATTCAAGACCGAGTGTCTTTATGTGTTCTCGCTATTACGACACAAGAACCTTTCTTATATTGAAATTATAATTGACAATTTATACCAAATAAACGGTATTTAAAGCATATATGCTTTCTACGTCGGCCCAAAACCGAATCCAAAAAGGTTTATGTCCGACCGACACCGGATCGATTCAGTAAAACGTAAAAACATAATGAGATGGGCTTACGCCGGGTCCATATTACATAACAAAAATAGTTGATGTGTCCTTTCGACACCAGCTCAGTGCGATACAACTTTAAAATATTTCTTGCGTCGGCCCGACGCCGGATCCAAAACATGTTTGTGCCCGCCCGGCACCGGATCGATACAATATAACGTAAATACATTCTGCGTCGGCCCGACGCCGGATCCCAAAAATGTTTGTGCCCGCCAAGCACCGGATCGATACAATATAACATAAATACGTTTTGCGCCGATCCGACGCCGGATCCAAAATATGGTTCGTGTCCGCCCGACACTAGATAGATACAATACAAAATAAATACATTCTACGTCGGCCTGACGCCGGATCCATAAAATGACAAAATAATGACGGTGACCGCCCGACACCTTATTGATACGATGCAAAATAAATACATTCTACGTCGGCCAGACGTCTGATCCATAACATGACAATATAGTAAGTGTGTCAGCCCGACACCGGATCGATACAATACAAAATAAGTACATTCTGCGTCAGCCTGACGTCGGATCCATAAAACGAATATAGTGGCGGTGTCCGCACGACGCCGGATCGATACAATACAAAATACATACAATCTACGTCGGCCTGACGTCGGATCCATAAAATGACAATATAGTGATTGTGTCCGCCTGACTCCAGATCAGTGCGATACAGCAAAATTATTACTTGCGTCGGCCCGACGCCTGATCCAAAAAATGTGTGTGCCCGCCCGATACCGGATCGATACAATATAACAGATACTTTCTGCGTCGGCCCGACGCCGGATCAAAAAAATAATTGTGCCCGCCCGGCACCGGATCGATACAATATCACATAACTCTTTTCTGCGTCGGTCCGACGCCGGATCCTAAAAATGGTTTGTGTCCGCCCGACACCGGATCGATACAATACATAATAAATACATTCTACGTCGGCCTGACGTCGGATCCATAAAATGACGGTAAAGTGACTGTGTCCGCCCGACACCGGATCTATTCAATACAAAATAAATACAATCTACGTCGGCCTGACGTCGGATCCATAACATGACAATATAGTGATTGTGCCCGCCTGGCACCGGATCGATACAATATGACAGATACTTTCTGCGTCGGCCCGACGCCGGATCCAAAAAATGTTTGTGCCCGCCCGGCACCGGATCGAAACAATATAACATACATATTTCTCTGCGTCGGCCCGACGCCGGATCCAAAAAAATGGTTTGTGTCCGCCCGACACCGGATCGATACAATACAAAGTAAATACATTCTACGTCGGCCTGACGTCGGATCCATAAAATGATATTATAGTGACTGTGTCCGCCCGATACAATACAAAATAAATACATTCTGCGTCGGCCTGACGCTGAATTCATACAATAACAATATAGTGATTGTGCCCGCCCGACACCGGATCGATACAATACAAAATAAATACAATCTACGTCGGCCTGACGTCGGATCCATAAAATGACAATATAGTTTGTGCCCGCCCGGCACCGGATCGATTCAATATAACATACTTTCTGCGTCGGCCCGACGCCGGATCCAAAAAATGTTTGTGCCCGCCCGGCACCGGATCGATACAATATAACATACATATTTTCTGCGTCGGCCCGACGCCGGATCCAAAAAATGGCTTGTGTCCGCCCGAAACCGGATCGATACAATACAAAATAAATACAATCTACGTCGGCCTGACGTCGGATCCATAAAATGACAATATAGTTTGTGCCTGCCCGGCACCGGATCGATTCAATATAACATACTTTCTGCGCGGCCCGACGCCGGATCCAAAAAATGTTTGTGCCCGCCCGGCACCGGATCGATACAATATAACATACATATTTTCTGCGTCGGCCCGACGCCGGATCCAAAAAATGGCTTGTGTCCGCCCGAAACCGGATCGATACAATACAAAATAAATACATTCTACATCGGCCTGATGTCGGATCCATAAAATGATATTATAGTGACTGTGTCCGCCCGACACCGGATCGATACAATACAAGATATATACATTCTGCGTCGGCCTGACGCTGGATCCAAACAATAACAATATAATGACTGTGCCCGCCCGACACCGGATCGATACAATACAAAATAAATACAATCTACGTCGGCCTGACGTCGGATCCATAAAATGACAATATAGTGATTGTGCCCGCCCGGCACCGGATCGATACAAATTAACAGATACTTTCTGCGTCGGCCCGACGCCGGATCCAAAAATTGTTTGTGCCCGCCCGGCACCGGATCGATACAATGTAACAAACATATTTTCTGCGTCGGCCCGATGTCGGATCCTAAAAATGGTTTGTGTCCGCCCGACACCGGATCGATACAATACAAACTGAATACATTCTACGTCGGCCTGACGTCGGATCCATAAAATGATATTATAGTGACTGTGTCCGCCCGACACCGGATCGATACAATACGAAATAAATACATTCTGCCTCGGCCTGACGTCGGATCCATAAAATGATATTATAGTGACTGTGTCCGCCCGATACAATACAAAATAAATACATTCTGCGTCGGCCTGACGCTGAATTCATACAATAACAATATAGTGATTGTGCCCGCCCGACACCGGATCGATACAATACAAAATAAATACAATCTACGTCGGCCTGACGTCGGATCCATAAAATGACAATATAGTTTGTGCCCGCCCGGCACCGGATCGATTCAATATAACATACTTTCTGCGTCGGCCCGACGCCGGATCCAAAAAATTTTTGTGCCCGCCCGGCACCGGATCGATACAATATAACATACATATTTTCTGCGTCGGCCCGACGCCGGATCCAAAAAATGGCTTGTGTCCGCCCGAAACCGGATCGATACAATACAAAATAAATACAATCTACGTCGGCCTGACGTCGGATCCATAAAATGACAATATAGTTTGTGCCTGCCCGGCACCGGATCGATTCAATATAACATACTTTCTGCGCGGCCCGACGCCGGATCCAAAAAATGTTTGTGCCCGCCCGGCACCTGATCGATACAATATAACATACATATTTTCTGCGTCGGCCCGACGCCGGATCCAAAAAATGGCTTGTGTCCGCCCGAAACCGGATCGATACAATACAAAATAAATACATTCTACATCGGCCTGATGTCGGATCCATAAAATGATATTATAGTGACTGTGTCCGCCCGACACCGGATCGATACAATACAAGATATATACATTCTGCGTCGGCCTGACGCTGGATCCAAACAATAACAATATAATGACTGTGCCCGCCCGACACCGGATCGATACAATACAAAATAAATACAATCTACGTCGGCCTGACGTCGGATCCATAAAATGACAATATAGTGATTGTGCCCGCCCGGCACCGGATCGATACAAATTAACAGATACTTTCTGCGTCGGCCCGACGCCGGATCCAAAAATTGTTTGTGCCCGCCCGGCACCGGATCGATACAATGTAACAAACATATTTTCTGCGTCGGCCCGATGTCGGATCCTAAAAATGGTTTGTGTCCGCCCGACACCGGATCGATACAATACAAACTGAATACATTCTACGTCGGCCTGACGTCGGATCCATAAAATGATATTATAGTGACTGTGTCCGCCCGACACCGGATCGATACAATACGAAATAAATACATTCTGCCTCGGCCTGACGCCGGATCCATAAAACGACAAATAAACGACATTATTCATCCATAAAACAATATAGTGACTGTGTCCGCCCGACACCGGATCGATACAATTCGATACAATACAAAATAACTATACTCTGCGGCGGTCTGACACCGATCCATAAAACGACAATATAGTGAATGTGTCCGCCCGACACCGGATCGATACAATACAAAATAAATACATTTTACGTCGGACTGACGCCGTATCCATAAAATGACAGTATAGTGACTGTGTCCGGCGCCCGAAACTGGGTCGATACAATACCAAATGAATGCATTCTGCGTCGACCTGGCGCCGGATCCATAAAATGACAAAATTGTAGCAGTGTCCGCCCGACACCGGATCGATACAGTACAACATAAATATGGTCTGCGTCGGCCCGACGCCGGATCCATAAAATGACAAATAGTAATTATTCTGGCGCAGTTTTTTAGATTACGTGAGCCATTTAACCGACTTGTTCTTTAGCAAAGAACCGAACGCATTTATTACTTGTTTTGCTGCTTTAATTTCTCTAAAATTAGAAAGGAAAGGGCGTTTACTTCTGACCATGCTTTGTGGAAGATTGAATTGACGCTCCGCATGCTCTGTTGCTATCATCTGAATAAACGATAGTCTAGCAGCGAGAAACATTACCCTGTTTTCGGATGTTCAGATTGTCTACTTTATTCTACCTAAATAGCAATTCCTCAATATAGGGATTGTCAGTGTTTAATTTAAATACGTGATCCCAAGGAGATATATATGTATAATGACCTTGTAATAAATCTCGCGATATTGTCAATAACAGGCATCAATGAAATTACTCTGCCAGCAAGTTTCGCTAATATTCGGTAGAATATTAATTATTAAATAAAGAGTCAGTAGCAGGTCTTGAACTGTCTTCTCTGGTATGGAAATGTTGAATTCAATACTTTCCAAGCAAGACCAACCCATGTCAGACTGTTTACAGGATCCCATAATGACTTGTTATAATTTATGAGTTCTTATGTATTTAATTGTTCGTTGACGGGCATTTGTTGATTTACATATATAGTTTATATTACTACCATATCATCCCTTATTTTTAATAGTTGTCTCTTTGTATATTTACATTAATTTTTTAAATACTACTTAATTTCTTCATCTTTCCTCGGTTTTTGCGCACAATACGACCTATTTATGTGTCGACGTGCCGTAAAACACCATTTATTCATTATAATTTATGACAACAACCTGCTTTCTCTAGACTATGCTTTACAAAAACATAATCTTTCATGCATGTTGCCTTATCGCTGATAGTCCCCCATCCTTAGTCAAGAAACATTACAAATTTTAAACAATTCCATCTCCTGTTTAATCGCCACCCTTAAAGGAACACACAGCAACACTTGAAGTTGTTGTGAAGCTTTTAATCGGTACCTTGATTTATTTACCCAGTAATATTTTGATTATAAGTCTTCCTGCTTATAGTTATTAGAAAAAGAGACTGCCGGCTCGAAACAGGGGATTTTATAGCCATTTCTTAATGCGTCTGTAAAGCCCGGAATAGCTCCTATTCTTTACAAACCTCTATGGTTTTGCTGCTCTAAACTACCTTTAACTCTATAATATTTCTGTTATTTTGAAATTAATTTATTTCCAGAATTTCAAAAAATTCTGAATGATCCTTTAATAATGTCATATCTATACTGTTTTCTTCGTTCAAAGTATTAAAAAGTACTTATCATTTATTGTTGTATCTGTTCCTTGCACTAGTGTCCGACTCTCTTTAAATTCCGGTAGCCCTGAGGCAGTGGCGGGCCTCCGACAAACCCTCCTGCAGTGTCCTCTGTTACCACACCCGAGGCATGTATCGTGTTCGGTTGCTGTTCTTTGCCGACGAAAAGAACTGGTCCGTTTATTGTTCACTTGTTGTGTGAACGGCCCGCCGCCCGCTGGGAGTTTTGAAGTGAAAACAATCCGGGACCGTGAAAACGCGCTCTGGATTGTTCTCATGTCTCTGTTTGCATTCTTGGTTCCTCCGCTGACTCCATATGTTAAAAACAGCCCGAATTCTAACTAGTTTTAAGAACCTCTGGATGAAGCGACTTTACTGTTTGCCTGTCGGATTCGAATGAAAGAAAAGTTTTTCTGCTCAGTACACGTCAGCGTATACTCGCTTTGCACGTGCAAACGAGTATATAACGCCCTATAGGAACCGGTTGAAACCTGTTTGAACAGGTTCATTGTAACTCGTCGAACTTTAAGTTATTAAAGAGACACTTTCATAAGTTATTATATAAAACTCCAGATTGTCATGTGTCCCTTTAACAATTGAAGCTTTTAATTATGTATTACATATGTTGTAAAGGCGTTTTCATTTCATTCATCTTCATGTGTTAACCTAGTTATCGATATGCTTGCAACTTTATCTCTCAATATAGAGTCCAATAATGAATGGGTCTCTGTGGCCGAATGGTTAACGACGCTGCGTTGTAAACCTTCGCCTCTCACCGCTGCGGGTTCGAATCCCACTGGGAGCTCGACTTGTAAGTGAGGAAGTGTCGATTCTTACGGATGACGGGAAGTATACAGAACCCAAGAAAAGTGGGTGGTCTGCCTCCACCACAAAAAATCGACCGTCATATATAACCTTACATGTGTTAAAAATGACGTAAAACACCATACAAACAAACAAAACCATTAATGAATGTATAACCGGCAATTTAATCGAGATTACATTATTTGCACCACTGAGAAAAATACAACAAACTGGTAATTGCTCCACAACATAAATATTACTTAGTGTGTGACTTCTAAAATTAGGGTGTCAATCATTACTTAGAATTAACAATTATGAACACTTTTATGCAGGTTAAAATATTTAAAGAAAAAGCAGAATTTCTAATGTAATTTACTGATAACCATAATTAAAGACTTAAAATAACGACCGTATTTTACTTTTCTTTATGTATTTAAAATCTATCTTGCAGACATAAATCGATTATTACATGTATTTGAACATGTCAACTGCCGATTTAAAGATGCTTATCATTCAATAAAAAATGAAATTTGATTTGTTTTATTTGATATAGATCTAAAAACATATTTTATACACATCAACCGAAAACAATTGCTTGTGAAAACGTGTATCAATCACCAACATAACATAAACTACACTTACTTATAATAATGTTCACCATTATTTTCACTTGATTTAACATTCGGAATCTTTATCGAATTGTTTTTATTTCATGTTTATGTTTGATGATGCTGGTCAATACTGAATTATGTGATCTGCTGTGCTCAGCTTGATAATGACCCTCCATTTGAACACATGAAGGTCAGCTGCGCGAAGTTGGCTCAACATACGACATACGATATATGTCATTCGAAAAAGAACATTCAAGGAGAATGTCTTCACGCGATATACAACATTCGACATACAACAATTGACACACGACATAGGACATTCAAAAACAGCTATAAAAGTGAATGTTCATTCCTGCGACATATAACATTCGACATACACAATTCGACATTCAACATTCGACATGAAACATCATATATCAGTTTTTGAAAGAACAGTGTTAATACAAGATGAATATATGAAAATAACTAAAATGAGTTATTTTATGGAAAAAAAAAAGTATTTTCGGAGCAGTGAAAAAACACTCTATATTTCACACATACGATATACCACTTTTATTTCATTGCTAAAATGCACTGTTTCGTTGCTACGCATCAAATACAATGCGTTATTAAATAAAATCTGAATGTTGGTATATTATTAAAGTTACACGTTTGTTTTCATCTTAGAGCACCCGATGCAATTTCAATGTGAGTTGAATTGGTCTGCTAGTCAACTATATATCAATGAAGGAAATTGATGTTTACGTCAAGTGCAGTGTTACAGAATTTATCCATCTTACTACCTGTAGCAAAGTGGATCTCAAACGGATGCCATCTGTTTCACTATACCACTGACCGCTTTTCATTGTAGTCAATTTGTTAGAGGTCATTGAAGGGCTGTTATTGGAGGAGAGTAATGATTCAACCAGTAGGTATGACTGCCCTAGAGTCAATTAATTCCATTTTGTAATGTAACATGTACCTTCTTTAAAAGCTTGCGGAAAATACGTCTAAATTATGCGTATAAGATGTAATCATGGTGTTCAGTAATGGCAACTATTATAAGTTAATAACATAAACAGACAATCACTATATGCTTGAATATATTCAACATTTATAGAAATAGAAATTTAAAAAAAACTCGTTTCAAAATGTCTGTACTTATTATAACCAGACAGACAGACAGATATTTTTTATTGATTTAAACTTTACAAGTTTATCATCATATACAATATGCAAACATTATTCGTGACAGAATAAACAAAACAAACAAACAACAAAAACATAATTTTGCACACTAGTTTTATATAAATTGTATTATTGAATAATTGTAAATATTAAATAATTGAATAAATATGTGGAAATGACACTGAACTTTAACTTACGCAAATTAAATTAAATATTAAATTAAAAAACAATTTTGTTCTCATTATCACAAAAGCATTAACATAAATAATTAATTGATAATAGTTTTCATTCGAGGATAAACCTAGTTTTGATTAAACAATAAATCATTACGAGAATCGAATGCTTCTTTTATAAACCAAGATAAATTAAACAACTCTTTCTTATTACGTGTTTTCATTAGCTCTATGAGTTTTAAAACACTTGGACGTTTATAATAGTACTTTTTAATTTATTTTCTTCTTATATTATCATATACAGGACAAATCAAAACAATATGGTATTCATCTTCGATGTCATTAGAATTACAAATGGTACAATAACGTTGGTTTCTTTCTAATCTGTTCTGTGCGTAGCGCCCAGTTTCAATTCGCAGTGAATGCGACGATAGTCTTAGTTTTGATAAACAATTCGCAACTTATATGGTAAAATATCGAGATATGTTTCATATTCAAAATTACCTTTAAAATGTAAATACATTGACAAAACTCTATTATTTACAACATCGCTGTTCCACTTTTGAACAAAACAATTTACTAAACGCTGTTTAAAAACAGTTTGAAATGTTTCAAACTATTTGGATTATTCCAAACATAGCCAAAACCATACTCGTTTAGAAGCTTTTTAATATTCCCAGTCCAATTATTACGCCAATTTTTATGTTATTGACGGAATTATTGTAAATACTAGAAATTATAATATTGTCAGAGTTAACTGTTTTGCACCAATATTTAACGATTCTAACATAGCGCAATATATACAATGGATACCACCCAAGTTCCCCGTAAATACCCGCATTGCTTAACACGTTATTTAAACGAAATTAACCACTGCTTATCGTATAATTAAATTAAAGTGTGCATTCGTCACAGTTTCTTTGTTTAATAATATATTGCTCTCCGAAAATGAGTTTATTTTGAAATAACATCATTGCACACCCCCATGTCAGACAAGATAACACAATAAAAAGAAAGTTTGCACATATTTCAGTATATGTTTCAAACTATATCAAACATATTAAGATATATTTCTATCCGAAAATAACTTGTTTATTTTGAAAGAAGAAGACGATAATAACAAACAGAGAAGTATTATCCAGAAAATAAAACGAATCACTCAATATCGAGAGAAAATATTGCTGTAACTATGATGCTGAAAGGAAAACGTATTTAAACATAGATTATTATCCGAAAATGACGTGTTTGTGTTATTTTAAAAGAATACTGTAAAAATGTCAACGAAACTTAATAACTGCAAGTCATAAAGGTTAAACTATTCATAACTTACGTACGTATGTATGGAACGCCATGACTGTCTTATGATCTTGCCGATTAATTTCCCTTTATATGTGGTAGATCTTTCATGATATGCGGTGCATTTTTAATTATATGTAATAGATTCTAAATAAATCATTGTATGTGGTAGAAAAGTATTTATATGCAGTAGATTAATCGTTACTGGTACAAATGACCAAAACAGGCGTGTCCGGCGTTTTAAAAAACATTTATAAAAAGTGTTTGCATTGATGTGAATTAGTGTTATATACCATTAGAAAGCTAAGACAATTCACTTTCATTTCATGTAAAATGTAACACAGATATTTGAGGGGTGCCAAAACTAAATATCGAAATAGTTTCATAAAATACGTGTTTTTACAAATAAAGCGATTTTAGGAAAGGCGCAAAGGGGTGAAAGTCAAATATTTCAACACAAAATAATGACATCAGTTACGTTAACGTACATTATTTTTTCGTCATCAAACTGTTGTTATCTGCGGCAGAAATTCAATTTCAAAAAGTTAGAAATATGTGTCCCAAACAAAACGTCATTGAATAGTTTCGATATTTAGATGAGCAAAACGGGTATAAGTGTACTTATAGTGTATATGCTTATAAGTTATTAAATATAATTTTCAGGAGACGGTATTTATCGGATCGATACAATTCTTTATTTTGTTATTAAATTATGTTGATGTCCGGTGACGTTTTATTTGTAGGAATTATAGCATGGTGGTGACATTAATCCAGGTATCGTAGAGTATTGCATGCATTAAAACATAGTTTAACATAACAGTCCGGTGATTCAAATGCTTATTTTATTTCGTGAAAAATTTCATTGATGTGAGACAAAATAAACGCTTGTTTTAAAGGAAGACGCGTAAAAAGTTGACATGTCCGCCTGTATAACAAATACTTGAATTTAACAATATTGTTCTACTTAACGCGCTATCAAAATTATATTAGTTTGTCAGTACTGTTATTCATTCGATCTTTGGAGATCGCTGAGCCCGATACTTATATTTTGTTATCGGTATACAATTTCAATTTCTTTTGTTTTCTTACTTAATTTTTGATTCGGTGATTCCACTACTCCGGCCGATAAAAGGCTCTGGGTATTGTTTAACCACTTATAGGATCTGTTGTCTGCTTTTTAATTTAAGTCTTTTGGCTGTTACTTGTGATACGCAGGTTTCATAACCGCTGCTTCCAACTAAATTCCATTATGTTTATTTCGCTCTTCGGGGCATTTAATGTTATTAGATACTGGGACCATACGCCGTACGACATGGGGAAGCAATTAACTCCATGTCCACCGCCGTATGCATGCCAACTTCGGGATGGTTAAAATTGTGTATTATTGATTTTATGTATATTGAGTGCTGCTCAACCCGGGGCTAGAGGGCGTGAGCGGTAGCTAGCATATTTCACTACCGCTCATGAACAGTCTCAATCAAACCGAGACTGCAATATTTCGTATGTGTCGTGCTCGGCCGTTTCCAAAGGTCCATTATTATACTCTATTTTTATCCTGAAAAGAAACAGTGGAAATAAAAAAACGAGAATACCACTCAATCAAAAACTATAATCAAATGTCTGTGTCCGATTGCAGAGCTCGGTTTTGCTATTTTCTATAAATTTGATGTAACTTTTAGCTTGTATTGAAACAATATTGAAGAAATACGTTAAAATGTACATACGAGTACGTTGTTACATGCGAGTTATTTTATTTCACCAGTTGCATGCAGAAAATCGCCATTGTAAAACCATATTTTCTCATTTTTCTATAACAATAACCGTGTCCGGTTAGATAATGAAAATTTCAGTTTGTTAACGTTGCGTAAGTAACGTCACGCAAAATAAATAATAACAATGTCAAAACTTCATCATATAATATATATTCTTCTGATAAAGCAACACCTTAAGATTATTTTTAATAATTATTATATAGTGAATAATTATTGTTGTGTGAAATGTTTTTATTTGAACTGTATTAGCCCTGTCTATATCGATGACAATAACAGAAATGAGAAAAATATAATAAATTCTCACTTGTGATATACTTTTCTTTCTTCTTAATGAAAAACAACAACAATCTAAATACATATACAATCTCTCTCTCTCTCTCTTTCTCTCTCTCTCTCTCTCTCTCTCTCTCTCTCTCTCTCTCTCTTCACCGAATATCAAATCAAATCAAACTAAGATGGAGGCCCGGTGTCAGTTCTTTCAATAACATAGGCCTTTTGGCAAAACATATTGTGTTAAATAGTTGGGCAGGTTACCTTTAGAAAAAAAGAAACAGTATTTGCAGTGAGTAGGTTTTATGAATGAACCCACATTGCATATATTTGTAATACCGCTACATTTTTTTAAATATCTATTTGATTTTAGATAGCGGTCCTTCCCGCTTGTTAAGTAACTCGGATAGAACAAAATGGTATGCAGAACAAAAACAGCGTAAAAGGAATAAATGAGAGGGAAAATAATTTTAAAGATACTAGAGACAGAGAAACAAAGGCTGTATTTGAAAATGAAACGGAAACTGAGATCTCCTTAAATGAAATGGTTAACATTAGCGATATAATTCCGGTTTAGCGGACGACCCAGACATTGTCTTTTTGCGGCTACTTCCTCTGCGAAGATATTAAACGAACACATGACTGGTGATTTTAGAACAACATACAACGCGGAAACTTAGATCATTGAAGGATGCTATTTTGACCGTATCAATGGCTCGCTGCCGAAATACAATGAAAAAACTAATGAAAAGACATCGGGCATGTGTACCTGCCAATCAGTACTCTATATGTGTACGCAGTTACTACGGGCTAATACGGGTTTTGCATCATACAATTCTGAACACTTTAAACGATAATTAGTCATAGAATACTAATAACAAAATAGTGTACATCAATATTAGAACTAACGTATTTGGTATACGTATTGCATTACTTTGTAAGCACGTGTCATCGTACACATATTTATTGGCGGCGCCCTTGAGCGCGCATGCTATATTTGTATTGGTTTTTGATGATGCATTATGGAGGAGCACGTGACATATGGAGGAGCACGTGATTAAAAATGTTGGGAGTAAAAGACTGGCCATAAGATCGTGTTGTTGTATTGAAATTGCTGTACTGAAAATTGGCGGTATGTCATTATATATATACTGCACTTCACACTATTAGCGATTGATCGAAGTTATATTTCCTTAAATCCTTTTGTTATTTATCAACTTAAATCCATTTTTTTCCACTGAACAGTGGCATGTTCAACACAAACAGATACCACGTGATGTTTCAGGTGCCCGGTCTCTATAGATTGTTATCTACTGGACCGGGTACCAATCCAAGGGAGATAAAAAAGAAAACCCTGTGGAGCGCCTCCGAATTCCGATGTATAGACGGTCAAGTGGTTTTGTTTGCCGAGTACATAGCCATTGACTAACATCTGATCACATGATCAGATGTGACAAATGTTTCTCAAGTTACTATTGCTTACTGTTGCCATATAACTTTTTATACTTTAAAATATTTCTACATTTTTGTTGTTATACAATAAAAATATGCAAATACATACACATGTTTGTTTCCTCCTTTTGAAAACATTCTGCGCCGCCCTGATGCTTTGTATCAGTTTCTTCTTTTTTTCTGATGCGAACTGTAAAAAATAGCATTGCATAGTGTGCATGTTCTTTGTTAATATATATTTGGCGAAATGTATTTGGATTATAAACGTAATCGGTTGTGATATATTTTCCTTTTTATCTGAGCATCCGAGTAAAATTTAGTTGCATCACATAATATTGTTTTTACGTTTTCATTAAACATGTAAATAGTAGATGGGTACAAATTATTGACAAGAACTTTTAATGGATTTATTATAACTTCTTCATTTCCTAAACGTAATGCAAAAACGAACGTATTTTTTGCAATAATTGACGTTTGACGTCGTCGACGCATGTTACGCAATGTGTACCACTAACGTGCGCGACGTCAGTATATTAACCATTATATGCGGTCAAGATAGCATTATATGTAGAGTGCATTTATTATTACATGCAGTTGTAGTTAATATATGAAGAGCTTTGAACATTATATAAAGTAGGCCTGTATTAATATACAGTGCTTCTGTTGATATGTATGTGGTACATATTTTAATATACGTGGAGAATACGTCTTTTTATTATATACTTTTCAGTGAAATAGTGGATTGTATGGTTAGAATAAACCTTACATTCTGTTTTGTTTATATTTTTACAGTGAGAATATAATATCTTTTCACTCAAAATGACGTCAAGCCACTGTTGACGTCATTGTTTTGGCGCATTATATTTTCTGCGTAAATTTCCAGGTTGTGAATAGATCTGTATAATAAACAGAATATTTATTGGTTTGTCGTGAATATAGGATTTATTTTCATCTCGAAGTGAGAAAAGTTAAATATTTTCACTCGTTCTGAAGCACTCGTGAAACTATAAGTTTTCTCACTTCTCGATGAAAATAAATCCTATATTCGCTCCAAACAAATATCCTCCGTATATTCGGTGGTTTCAATTGCATTATATTCGGTAAAAAAACGGCTTTATACGCGATGCATTTCTTATGGTAAGAGTATGTGCACAATGCTTTTTCTACTATGTGCTGTGATTTTCTCATTATGATGAGATTAATCGGATCACTCGTTTTTCAAGATGTGAAGATTTAGACTGCTACGCGGCGTTTACGAATGTAGAGGTGTTATAACCACTGCGTTTGTCTTTCCGAGGTGTATCTAAAGTAAATAATTTACCTCATTTCTACTTTCGCTTTACTGTCTATGCCAATTATAATTCAATATTCCTAACAGACACTAATAAACGTTCCCAATACACCATTCAGACGAATTATAAACTCTAATAACAAAAATCAATTAAAATTGAACATTTTATATAACCTAGTTACTGGTGTATTGGGAACGTTTATTAGTGTTTGTTTAGGATATCTAATTATAATTGGCATAGACAGTAACGCGAAAGTAGAAATGAGGTAAATCTATCCGTGACGTGTCAAAATAGAAACTGATATCATTCAACAGATTGGCATTGTCTTGCATGATGCACCGATACATCACCGTCTGTACTATTACCCCTTTTTATATTGGCGAACGCTCGATCACTTGATTGATATGTGTTTTAAAATCATCTACGAAGAAAAATGCGCATTTTTTGTCTCTTTATAAAACGAAGAAGGAAAATGTATGGTGCAATGTCACATGAACCGCTCTCAGTATCAATTATTTTTAGAGCCGCGGCTATTGGCCAATGTGTACAGGCGGAGGTATAACAATAAATCGATTTTCTTTGGGTGACCCCGTTGCTGCCCAACACCCACCCCGACGTGGTAAATACTTTTACGTGCATAATTGTTTTGCGTGTATCCCCTCAGTAAGTAATGATATCCTACTACGTTTTCCCTGATAGGGAATGTGTAAAAGTGCATTAAAATCGAAGGTGTCGGATGGATTTGGTGTATGGGTGTTGGGATGGGGATGGATGTTTTGTTGTAAAATATTTCGAAAGTGGACTGTTTGTAATAACGTTCAGAATAACGTTATTGAAATCCGTCCGAAGAACGATTTGGAGTTCTCTTTATTCCCCAAAAAATATCTTTCCAAACTCGTTTCTTTCCGAACTGGTTAAAAGGCGTCATTGTATCAGGGTTTTTATATAAACAAACCCCGATTTCATTTTAAAACATAATCTAGGAGTGCTTGTTCCAATACTCCTTAATGATTCGCATCTGCGGACCTCAATTGATTGGGCCTAGAGCTTAAACTTGACCAGCTCGGCACTGTTCAGTGGTGCATTTTGCGAGATTCCCCCAAATATTTAGCGCTGAAATGTCAATGAATTAGTTTGAGAATTTGTTAATGGAAACTAAATAAGCGAAAACGTTCCTTTATACCCACTTCCCACCTAGTTTTATTTCATTTATGGCCTGTTTTTCGTGCAAGCAAGGTGTACACAGTTTCATACCCTGAATTTATCTAGATACACCCCTGTCTTTGAAGAATTTCAAATGTGGATGTTGAGTCTATCTGACTAGTACTGAGCTACTTGCAATAATGCAAAGTTTTATGTTTATACGCTTGTTGTATATTCTCCGGGGCGTGGGCGTGGATATGGGGAGGATACAGTGAGGCATAACCCGATGATAAGACAGTAACGTTTTTTTATTATGCGTGGATGGGCTAGTCAGGATAATCTCCGTACTTACCATCCATGCCCCTGCTTTAAGAAATGTATTTTTAAGCCCAGAATGCACCCCTAGTTTAGAACAACAACAACAGCAACAACAATAAATGGAATAAAGAAAGAAAAAAAGAAAGAAATAATGAATGAATGGAAGGAAGAAAGAAAGAAAGAAAGATGAATGAATGAATGAATGAATGAATGAATGAATGAATGAATGAATGAATGAATGAATGAATGAATGAATGAAAGGCAATTAAAATAAAACCCAAATTCGTCACAGTCTCTTCGTTTAATAATATATTGCTATCCGAAAACTTGTATGCGTTATTTTGAAAGAATACCGTAACAACCTTCTCGATTAAATTGTGCACATACTTGTTATAGTATATGTTGTTTGCGTTATTTTGAGAGAAAAAAACGCTGTCATAACCTAATCAAGTTATTTCAACAAAACGTTATCACTGCCCGTCGTAGTACAAAGTGAATTCTTCACAGACTGTTGTTAATCCAGGGGAACTCTCAAGTGATTGACAGTAATCGAAAAGAAATTACTCTCTGACCTTGTAACTGACCCCATTACACCATGTGTCTGCTACTACAGTATAAATTCCTGATCCAGAATGTTTTATAGTTTTATGTGAATCAGCGCCAACTCAATGAAAGGTGAACTAAGAATTAAGAAAGTGCAAATAATCTTGCATTAAAATATATGTTTATTGGTGAATATAACTGGTATCAACAATGTAATCTATTGAAGATTGTACTCTGTACATTGTGTTCTAAACAAGAATGGAAACAACACTCATTTACCAAAAAAGCTTGTTTAATAATAATAATAATAACGATAACGATAACGATAACGATAATTATAATAAGAAGAAGGAGAATAACGATAACGATAATAATAATAATACACTGACGAGATATGAAAACGCAACAAACAAATGTCTAAATATATTTTTCATTAAGAATGGCAAAGCCTTAAAATGTTTAACACATACATAGCTCGATACACTTGATCCATTTTGACTGAATTTAATCAGCCCATTATACCGTAAAATCACAATAGCTAGGTCCGCTTCGTTTTCCTCGTGCGTCCCGTGCACATTTACCATGTGGTCAACTCGATTGAAATTTTATTTCAGTACATGTGTAACACACCTAAAAATCATAATTTCAATAAATTGTTGGATAATTTTAATTCGAGAGATGCCACGGTTAAATAACGCAGACCGAAATCGGATTTTTGGACTTTTGGAAATTGGAATTACGCAAACGGAAGTCGCTAGACGTTTTAACGTCAACCGATCGACAATTTCGCGGTTGCTTCAGCGATACAATCTTACCGGTACCGTGTCGGACCGTCCTCGACCTGGGTCGATGCCAGTTACGACGCCACGTCAGGACGTTTACATTCGTCAACGTCATCTACGTAATCGTAAACTTACGGCGAAATCAACTGCGAATATAGTCGTTGGGACAAGGGGTCGCCCTATCAATCGAAACACAGTGGCTAAACGATTGCGTGATTACGGAATAAGGTGCCGGTGGCCAGCTAAAGTTCCCGTACTTACCGTACATCATCGACGTCAACGACTGCAATGGGCACGTGCAAACATTAATAATGTGAACTGGAATATGGTTTTGTTTTCGGATGAATCTAGATTCAATTTATTCAATGCAGATGGCAGAGTACGCGTGTACCGTCGACGTAATGAACGTTTTGCAGATAATTGTATTGTGGAGCATGAACGTTACGGTGGTGGCAGCGTTATGGTCTGGGGCGCTATCAAGAGTGATTTTAAGTCACAGCTAGTCATTTGCAATGGCAATTTGAACGCACAAAGCTATATCAATCAGATTATCACGCCCGTGGTCCTGCCGATATTCCAGCAACGTAACGGACTTACGTTCATGCAAGATAACGCCCCACCGCATCGAGCCAGGCTGACAATGAACGTACTGAACAATAACAACATTCCTGTGTTGCCGTGGCCGGCTTGATCACCTGACTGTAACCCTATAGAGCATCTCTGGGATGAGTGAGGACGTCGGGTGAGTCAACGCCATAACCCTCCAAGAAACGTCCAGGAGTTAACGAATGCACTGATTTATGAGTGGGGACGCATTCCACGTCGACTTTATACGAATCTTTGTCGTTTAATGCATTCACGGCTTCAGGAAGTGATCAGGAGAAATGGGGTCCATACCCGGTGCTGACCATTTAAACTGACTGATGTGGAATAAACAGTGATTACGTAATATCGGTTGGTGGAATCATCATTTTGTTTATACACATGCATTGTTGAAGAGTCACTGATTAATTTGATACCCCATTTATGAGTGTTATGTAATTATATTCTCTAATATACTCCTACAAACCCGTTGTTGCGTTTTCATATCTCGTCAGTGTAATAATAACGATAACGATAACGATAATAATAATAATAATAATAATAATAATAATAACGATAACGATAATAATAATAATAATAATAATAATAATAATAATAATAATAATAATAATAACGATAACGAAAATAATAATAATAATAATAATAATAATAATAATAATAATAATAATAATAATGAAGTTATTAACGTGGAAACTCAGCTGAAAAAAGTCCAATCTTGCCTAAGGTCCTCAACAGTAAAATAGTACAAAAAAGACAATTACAAGTTTAAAACACATTTATAAGTAAAACAATTAAACAAGCAATAGTTAATACAAACACTAATAATTGATATAATTATTTATTGGAAAATTTTAATTACTTTACTTACATTTACAAGAGGATTATACCCTACCCCCATCACCCCCACACCCCACGACCCATACACACGTCCAAATATAACGGACAGCAAGTAGAGCACAACAGACGTACTCTTGGTAAGATGTATTGCTTCCCGAAAATAACTGCCAGGCCGAATATGAAAACCTATTGAATAATAGAGGACCGGAAATAACGTGTTTGCGATATTTTGAAAGAACAACGTAATAACCTGACCACGTTATTTCAAAAAAAAAATACTGACCGTCGTGGTCAGATAATCGGTAATGCAAATAAAATATATTGTGCATTCGTCATGTACGTCGCAGCTTCTTCGTTTAATCATATATTACAGTCCGAAAATAATTGTTTTGCGTTATTTTGAAAACAGTTAATGCATATCCGAAAATAATATTATTTTTGTGTTATTTTGAGAGAACAGTGTAATAACCATAAAACGTTATATATGTTATATAAAATAAACATATTCACTGCCTATCGTTGTTAGAAAAGAGGAAATGCAATCAAAATAACTTGTGCAAGCGTTACAGCCGTTTCGCTTAAGAATATATTACTATCCGAAACTGTATTTTTTTGCGTTATTTTAAAAGAACACTGTAATAAACTAAGCAATTTATTTCAACAAAACTTAATCACTGTCTATCGTGGAAAAAAGGTGAATTCGTCACAACCTATTGTTCGTTTCAGATATAATTATACGAAAATAACTGTCCGGCCGAATATGAAAGCCTATTTAATAATCGATTATCGGAAATTAACGTGTTTGTGCTATTTTGAAAAACACTGTAATAACCTAAACACGTTATTTCAAAGATTTAATATCAATCATATTCAAGACAAGTTTAATAATAGTTTAATATGCATATATAACCATGATAACGTGCTTGTGTTAATGTAATAATCTAAAAACTTTATTTCATCCAAATTTTATAACTGACCGTCGTGGTCAGACATGAGGTTATGCAAATAAAATGCATTATTCATTCGTCATGTTCGTTACAGCCTCCTCATTACTAACAGAAGATAACTGTTTTACGTGTTTTTGAAAGAATATACTGTATATCCGAAAATATCATGTTTGTGTTATTTTGAAAAAACAGCGCAAAAACAAAACAATAAGTTATTAAAACGAAACATATTCACTGCCCATCGTGGCAAAATAACAAAATAACTTGTGCATTCGTCACAGCCGTTTATTTAAGACTATAGTACTACCCGAAAATAAATTGTTAGCGTTATTTTGAAAAAAACGCACGCTGAAGTGACGTAAACAAGTTATTTTAACAAAACTTAATCACTGCCCATCGTGGTAAAACAGGGCATTCTTCACAGCCTGTTGTTCGTTTAAGAATATATTGCTTCCCGAAAATATTTGCCTGGCCGAATATGAAAACCTATTTAATAACAGACGACCTGAAATAACGTCTTTGCGATATTTTGAAAGAACACTGTAATAACTAACCTAACCAAGTTATTCGAACAAAACTTAATTACTGACCGTCGAGGTCTGACAAGAGGTAATGCAAATAAAATATATTGTGCATTCGTAATATTCGTCACAGTTTCTTCGATTTATAACATATTGTTCTCCGAAAATAACAGCTCTGTGCGTTATTTTGAAAACAGTATACAGTATATCCGAAAATAACGTTTTAGTGTTATTTTGAAAGAATTGTGTAATAACCATAACATGTTATATATGTTATATGAAATAAATATATTCACCGCTCATCGTGGTTAGAAAAGAGGAAATGACATCAAAGTAAATTGTGTACTCGTCACGGCCGTTTCATTTAAGAATATTTTACTATCCGAAAATAACTTTTTTCGCGTTATTTTGAAAAAAAAACACGCTGTAGTGACCTAATCAAGTTATTTCAACGAAATTTAATCACTGCCCATCGTGGTAAAACAGTACCTTGTTCACAGTCTGTTGTTCGTTTCAGAATATATTGCTTCCCGAAAATTTGCGTTATTTTGAAAGAACACTGTAATAACCTAAACACGATATTTCAAAGATTTTGATATCAATCATATTTAAAACCTGTTTACTCATAGTTTAATATGCGTAAATAACCATGGTTACATAGTTTCTATGTATTTATGTAAATCAACAAATGCCCGTCAAAGAATGTATTACTATCCGAAAATAACTTTTTTGCTTAAATTTGAAAGAACACTGTAATAAACTAAACAAATTATTACAACGAAACTAAATCACTGACCATCGCGAATTCGTCACAGCCTGTTGTTCGTTTAAGAATATATTACTATCCGAAAATAACTGCCGGGCCGACTATGAAAACCTATTTAATAACAGATTACCGGAAAATAAAAAATAACTTGTTTGCGTTATTTTGAAAGAACACTGTAATAACCTAAACACGATATTTCAAAGATTTTGATATAAATCATATTTAACACATGTTTAATAATAGTATAATATGCGTAAATAACCATGGTTACCAAGTTTCTATGTATATATGTAAATCAACAAATGCCCGTCAAAAAATGTTTTACTATCCGAAAATAACTTGTTTGCGTTATTTTGAACGCAGTAATAAACTAAACAAGTTATTACAACAAAACATCGTGGTAAAAAAAATAGTGAATTCGTCACAGCCTGTTGTTCTTTTAAGAATATATTACTATGCGAAAATAACTGCCGGGCCGACTATGAAAAGCTTTTTAATAACAGATTACCGAAAAATAACTTGTTTGCGTTATTTTGAAAGAACACTGTAATAACCTAAACACGTTATTTCAAAGATTTTGATATGAATCATATTTAACACATGTTTAATAATAGTATAATATGCGTAAATAACCATGGTTACCAAGTTTCTATGTATATATGTAAATCAACAAATGCCCGTCAAAGAATGTTTTACTATCCGAAAATAACTTGTTTGCGTTATTTTGAACGCAGTAATAAACTAAAAAAGTTATTTCAACAAAACATCGTGGTAAAAAAAAAGTGAATTCGTCACAGCCTGTTGTTCTTTTAAGAATATATTACTATGCGAAAATAACTGCCGGGCCGACTATGAAAACCTATATAAAAACAGATTACCGGAAAATAACTTGTTTGCGTTATTTTGAAAGAACACTGTAATAACCTTAACACGTTATTTCAAAGATTTTGATATGAATCATATTTAACACATGTTTAATAATAGTATAATATGCGTAAATAACCATGGTTACCAAGTTTCTATGTATATATGTAAATCAACAAATGCCCATCAAAGAATGTTTTACTATCCGAAAATAACTTGTTTGCGTTATTTTGAACGCAGTAATAAACTAAACAAGTTATTTCAACAAAACATTGTGGTAAAAAAAAGTGAATTCGTCACAGCCTGTTGTTCTTTTAAGAATAAATTACTCTGCAAAAATAACTGCCGGGCCTACTATGAAAACCTATTTAATAACAGATTACCGGAAAATAACTTGTTTGCGTTATTTTGAAAGATCACTGTA
This sequence comes from Cyrtodaria siliqua, assembly GCA_037043455.1. Lineage (NCBI taxonomy): Eukaryota > Metazoa > Mollusca > Bivalvia > Adapedonta > Hiatellidae > Cyrtodaria > Cyrtodaria siliqua. The sequence goes on from JAWPHD010003798.1 coordinate 152,222, forward strand.
ATAACCTAATCACGTTATTTCAAAGATTTTGCTATGAATCATATTTAACACATGTTTAATAATAGTTTATTATGCGTAAATAACCATGACAACGTGTTTGTGTTCATTTAAAAGAACACTGTAATAACCTAAACACATTATTTCAACAAAATTTAATTACTGACCGTCGTGGTCAGACAACAGGTAATGCAAATAAAATATATTGTGCATTCGTCATGTTCGTCACAGTTTCTTCGTTTAATAATATATTACTGTCCGAACATAACTGCTTTGCATTATTTTGAAAGAATATACTGTATATCCAAAAATAACGTGTTTGTGTTATTTTAAAAGAACAGTATAACATGTATAATAACCCTAACACGTTATACATGTTATATAAACGAATCATATTCACTGCCCATCGTGGTTAGAAAAGAGGAAATGAAAACTTATGCGTTCTTCACAGCCGTTTCGTTTAAGAATATATTACTATCGGAAAATAATTGTTTGCGTTATTTTAAAAGAACGCTGTAATAACGTAATAATAGATAACCCAAAAATAACGTGTTTGTGTTATTTCGAAAGAACAATGTAATACCCTAAGTGTAAGTATAATCATGGTAATATAAGTATAAACTGATAAACATGATAAAACTTACTTAATTACACTCATCAACTGTTTTATGCCTTATTCATGTTAGGTTTAGGAACAGTTTGCAAATCGGTATAGTGTCTTACACAGTAAAATCAGAGACGATAGATGTCGTCTCGAATAATCAGGATAATACTCACTATGTTATCATACTTACTTCTGCTTGCGTTTCTTAAAAACAAGTAAAATTGACAGATAGAGGACGTGTGTTTAATCTCATAATATTGTGATTTATGATGCAAGTTATTTTAAAACTGTCATAATATAACCACATTTTAGGTTTATACTAATTAACGTATATAAAATCAAAGAGTATTTGTGATGTCGTTTGCATTTAAGAATACTTTTGCCTTCTTGTTTGTCTGTTTGCGTGTTTGATTCAGTGTTTTGTGGTTGAATGTCCTCCTTGAATGCTACATTCCCTGTCCGATCTTTATATATTTCTTTACCAGTACACTAATGTACACTTTATATACTATATATAGCGACTGGCTCTCTCTATTTATTTAAACTGTCTACGACCAACATGTATAATACGCATATAAACTGTAGAAAACGAAGATCACCAGGGAGAGAAAAAAGAAACGTCGCTAATGTACAAACTGTGTATGTCGCTACCACGAGACAATTAAATTTCATACCAACCCCCGTCACACATTTCAATTTGCATGCAAATTATTATTGAATTCAAATTAAGGGCAATAAGCGAGTAAGGAAATTTGATTAAGTCAATCGCTGTTAAAAGAGTTACACCCCTTTCAAAATGTATAGCAAACCATACGGAAAACAAAATAACGTATTCCCGTTATTTTCAAATTATGATCAAAGGGAGAAAACAGTTGTTTCTTTACGAAAATAACGCATTTAAGTTATTACGAAAATGACACCCCTGACTGAACAATAATAAAACAAATCCTATTTCCATTTCCCCCTCAACATATGGACTGAAAGTTACTTATTTTATAATTGAAAAACGCATATTATTTTAGTTTGAACAATTCACCCACTTTGCATTTTTTCTGTATGTTTTTATTTGCATCGATAATGCTCACTATTAATGTATGTTTTATACTATAGATTGCTCATTGTGTTACCCATGTTGTATATCTCATGCTTGTAACTTGAGTGTAAATAAGGAATATGTTCTGTTCTGTAACTAAATTAAATGAGCGTATTACATAATCAGTGAGCGAGACAATACACACGATAACGAGTAGTGAAGACAGTGTAACCGACTTGGAACGGTCAGTAGACAATACGGCCTACAGGTAAGATTAAATCAATTTTATGTGTACACAACCTCGTTAATATCCTGCAATTTCGCTTTCGTTTCGTTATTGCTTTATGCTTTAATCATTATCATTCAGCATTCTGATGGGACCGAGAAAAATGGTTTGACCAGTAACTTTGAACCAAAGTCAAATCCAAACGAGTGGCACATGAAGACGCTTCTTGTCAATTCCACGAAGGTATATAATTTTACTAGAATTATCATTACACAAGTTCGTTTATAACAAAGCGATGCCTGAACAAGTGAACCTATAGCATAGTCTCGTACCATCAGTATATTTCATTTACTACCACCCTCAAAACATAACTGGAATGACTACAAGACATAAACATAATAATATGGAACGCCGTAGGTGTCTTATATGAAACATCATATACATTATATGAAAACTCTTTTATATGCTGTGCACACTTCTTTATATGCTATGCACACTTCTTTATACGCTGAACAAACCTCTGTATATTCCGTGCAAACTTCTGTGTATGTTGAGCAAACTTTCTTGTAATTATATGATGTAAATACTACTTTAAATTCGGTGCCTTCAATATTATATCACATAGTTACTCCTTTACAGTGGGTGATTTTGGCATTATATGATGTGCATTTGTCATGGTGTGCGAACTCTTTAATATGGAGTCATTAAAACATTATATGCTTTCAAATCGTCTTTATATAAACAACAGACTAGTTTTCAACGTTGATACAATGAATAGTACACCGGTCGTTACCACGCTCTCAGATGCATCTAAAATCAGGCCAAATAAAATAATACCCATGTTGACTGTAACACTGTTGAAAACATAAATAGGTCGGAAGGTGGGCTTTTTATTTTTTAAATGACAGTTTTTCAACCATGGATCGGAGCTGAATTATTTTCGAATGCTATGAGTAGCTACGGTCAACCCTTTAAATGATACGTCGTGTTTTTAATTCCTTTACACAGTTCTAGTTAATTACACGCTAGAAGGTGTCCAGCATATCAAGAAGTTAGCACAGCATATGAAGACGTTTTTACGGCATATAAAGAAATGTGTGCAGCATATAAAGACGTTTTTACGGCATGTAAAGAAATGTGTACAGCATATAAAGAAGTTTGCACAGCATACTCGTATAAAGAAATGATCGCATAATATAATTAAAAATTTAAAAATATGTATCATATAAGACAGCTACGGCGTTCCATACATCAAGCATACGTTTCACAGTTGATTGCACACACAAGGTACGTAATCCCACAACGTGTAAAACATATAGTTATTTCAACTCTTTAAAATTGGTTTACGTTTAATTGCAGGCTAGTAAAAATATTTATTTACTTTCATGTGACATTTCCATAAACTTATGCAATTCCAAGGTGACTGAACTATGCACCTCAGACTAACGTACGCACGCAGCTGACACGCACGCACGCACGCACGTACACACACACACACACACACGTGTACCACACACACACACACACACACACACACACACACACACACACACACACGATAGTTTCGACTATATAACTTTATACGCCTAATATAATAGACCTTGTCTTTTGTCTTTGCTTCAACTAGTTCATCAAAGAAGCGTGGTGTTACGCGATGTTCCAACAGGGTAATGGTACTGTAGACTTTGACGACTTCAAATTCAGTGTCACAGGTTTGTAAAGGATGTAAACAGTTCCAAACTCATTAGCATATCGAAATTAACCTGACCTTTTATGGAGTTTACTCATGTATACATTTTGACGAATCCCGCACGAATTCAACAGTTCAACATCGAGCTTAACTCAATTTGCACGTGATTCCGAAAAGTGTATTTAGGTGACGCTTATTCGTCCGATTGTAAAATTGTTTCGTTAGATCAGTGTCCACTAGCGTTTATTGGTGCGAGTGTTATTGTAACGTTCACTATAGTTTATTGATCCGAGTCTTATTTTGGTGTCTACCAGAGTTTAATGGTGCAAGTGTTATTGTGACTTTCACTATAGTTTATTGGTCCGACTGGTTTTTTGTTGTGTCTTGCGCCTACTGTAGTGTGGTATTTTGGTCCCAGTGATATTTAGACGTTCCTAATTTATTGGTCTGAGTGTTACTGTGTGACTCACAATAATGTATTGCTCGGAATGTTATTCTGTTATCCACTATCGTTTATTGGTGCGAGTGTTATTGTGACGTTCACAATAGTTTATTGCTCCGGGTTTTAGTGTGTCTGCCACTGTGTATTGCTTCGAGTGTCGTTGTTTCGTTCAATATAGTTTTTTTATTCGAGGCTTTTTCTGACGTTATAGTTTTCTTATTTTCTAGTTTCTAGTTCTTTTTTTCTGAGGCTTCCTTAACATATTCATACAGAACGTATATATATATATATATAAATATATATATATATATATATATATATATATATATATATATATATATATATATATATATATATATATAAGGATGAGAAAATACATAGATCTACAAAATACCTTTCAAAAAGCACTTGATCCCCGAGGGGGATACGAACATGTTGGAATGAATTAATAGATGGGGAAAAAACCATTTATACAGTGCTACAGTTTATAAAACCCAAGCGCTTTCGGCTTACGCCTTCATCAGGGGTACACAAACACGAAAAGAACAAATACGAAACAAAAAAACACTAAAATACACGGCAGTTTAAATAAAACTCTTTAAAAAACAACTCGTCGTTTGGAATGTTATTTAGAGTTTTATTGTCAACCCTTTTGTGTTTGTGATGTCGTTTGCTTTTATTATTACTTTTGCCTTCTTGTTTGTCTGTTTGCATGTTTGTATCTGTGTTTTGTGGTTGACTGTCCTCCTTGAATGCTACTTTCCCTGTCCGATCTTTTTATATTTCTTTATACACTTATAAACGATTTGGGATAAACATATCAAGCTTTAAAATCGCAATTTCATTTGATGGAAAAAACATCTTGATCAACTTAATTTGTGGCTGTGTATGCTATTTTTTAGGACTGTAAGCCCAACTGAGCTGAATGTTCAAACGTGAGCATTTTGTTCGTTAATGTTAAAAAGCAACATTTTTTGTACAAAAAAAACTTATCTCTCAACCGCTCTATTTCAAATAATATACCTTCATATGTCACCAAATATGGCATGCATATTCTAAAATTAGTGCGCAATAAGCTTATGTAGTTCTTTTAGACAATACTCACCAAAAAAGTGGCAAAATACTTGAAATACTTTAATACCTTAGTCATCAATTGCGTTCTGGACACTACCGACTGTATCAATCGCTGCCAACTGCTTCTTTCCCTGTCGGTATACGGGGTGAAATCTGTTTAACAACTTCACAATTTCAAAACAGGTGTTGAATGGTTCCAGGTTAATATTGCAAAAGATGCACATGTGTTCAATATTTTTTAGAGTGGTATTTTGTCGTTCACTATTTATTGGTCCGAGTAGGTATTTTAGTGTTAACTAAAGTTTATTGTTACGTCAGTGTTATTGTGACGTCCACTATAGTTTACTGGTCCGAGTGTCATTATGACGTCCACTACATTTTATTGGTCCGAGTGTTATTGTGACGTCGACTATAGTTTATTGATCCGAGTATTATTGTGACGTCCACTATAGTTTATTGGTCCAAGTGTTATTGTGACTTCCACTATAGTGTATTGGTTCGAGTGTTATTGTGACGTCCAGTATAGTTTATTGGTCCGAGTGTTATTGTGACGTCCACTATAGTTTATCGGTCCTTGTGATATTATGACGGCCAAAGTTTATTGCTCGGAACATTATTTGGTGTCAACTATAGTGTATTGATTCGAGTGTTATTGTTCATTTAATTTAATGTTATCGATCTCTTATTTTCAGGCACGGCTTCACCAGTTACATTATCGGACGGTTCGTTTGAGAACGGTGCGCAAGACTGGCTCAACTACCATACCGACATTAGAAACTTTACCGTGGTACACTCAGATTTTGCAAAGGATGGAAAATACTATATAAGTATAACTTATTCTGGCGGGGCCTATCAGGTGTTTAACTTTGAACAGTGAGTATGAATTTTCAGGCGCTGTATATGACACAATTATTCTAACAATTATTTTCATATTTTCTTGTTTTTTAGTAATCAGTTTTACCAACTTTGGCCCCCTCCTTTCCCCCCACCTTTCCCCCGACACACACACACACACACACCTCCATAACCCTTCACCCCGACTACGAATCAGTAGTGTTATTACTTACTGTTTATTTGGGATCATCGAACCGAGCCATTGTGGCATTGAAGAAGTATACCGCTTAAGCCGGTGTTAGGAAGAGTGAGAGTGTGTGTAACCCTATATTACCTCTCATGAACCGAATTTGCTACTGTTCTCTCTTATTTGTGCTCGTTGCTTTCAAAGGATCCCCTTTTCAGTATTTAATTACATTCAATCTAGCGTTCGTTTAGAGTTGTTTCGTGGCAGTAAAATGTCGCCTCGACTACGAATCAGTAATGTTAACCCTGAACCCTATAAGTTCGACTATAATAGCCTATGCGTCCATTGTAAACCCAGATCAGCCCCTTTGTCACATAAATCTTAATTCCAATAAAGAACAGTCCATTATATATATGTAGCGGGTTAAGGGTTATTTTTAATGGTCCTTTGTATCTTCGAGCCCAATCCTTGTGGCTTTAAACAGTTTATACCGCTTAAGCCGGTGTTAGTGGGCGTGATAGGTGTTGCACCTTATATTACCTCTCATGAACAGACTCAGTAACACCAAACATGCTGCCGACCGAAGGACCAAATAGGGACCGTGAGTTTATATGAATCGGCTCCTCCCGCCAGTCCATCAGTTCGTTCGTCCGTCGCAAAGTGTTCTGGACATAAATGGCCACAATGTTTAGCGTATCATTTGCAAACCAGGTCCATCTTGCGAATGCAAAAACCCGTCTAAGTTTCAAATCCATGTGTCAAAATGTTAGCTAGCCACCATGCACAATGCGTCTTACAGGTTTCCGATCTTTGGTGGTGACACATTTTAACATAATGTGTTCAAACTTTGTAAATGCAAAACCTCTCTTAAGTTTGATTTCGGGATCCACGCGTCAAAATTCAATATGGCCGTAACATGACATTTGTAAAATAAATGCTGTTTTAAAAGATTTCCAGACATTGGTGGCCACAATTATCTACGTATCCTTTTCAAACTGTTGATGCTTCCTTATACATTTAAAACATTGCCTTCGTTCGATTTGGAGAGCCATGCATCAAAAGCCAAGAAAAACATTTTAAAAGGTTTTCAGTTGTTTTTAAAGCCATACTTGTAAATATAGCATTGTCAAACTCGTTATGTATCTTTATAAATACAAAACAGATTTAATTTTTGAGATCCGTACGTCAAAATCAAAGAGAACTTCACACAACATATCAACGGACATCTGTGTCACAATATTTGACCTATCCGTAGATCTATGTATCCTTATCATTACAGGTGTATAACAGTCTATCATTGAAATATATGACTTTGGTTTGATTTTATACGTTCTTGAAATATCGTTACGTCGATATGGGTATAAGAGTATATCCAAAAGTCGAACAGAAAATGAAGCTTTCAAAGAACGCAGTCAACCATGAATACGCGCTCAAATCAAACAACACTTACAACGATATATAGAAGCAAAGTATGCGACATCAACAAATGTGGGTCGTGATATAATGGTTTAGGTTTAGTACACAATGGATCGTTCGTGCTATTCAGCCAGAACCGAATTTCGATTAATTCTCAAAAATCTTCAGACCAGACCAGTCTTTCGGATGAGACTTTAAACCGAGATCTGCTCGCTAAAATGACCATTGCGATACAGCGAGAATAAAACGAATGCTCATACGCACGACTTAATAAAACACAACAAGAACGGTACCGCCTAGGAACGGTCAGTGGCAACAAGTATCAAATGTATAGGACTTTACGAGAACTACTATGCGGAAACCATTTTAAAGAACAAGTTTAAAATCACTGTGATTTTGATGTATGAATGACCTTTCCAATCTTTGTACCACTCTACCACATAACCTGATCAAAGATAAATTGATTCAGCTTATACAGAAGACGTTTGCTAGAGAAGAAACTACTTTTCTTGCTTGTAATACTGTCTAGGCTCTTTCTTTAAAAACGCCCATAATAATAATTATAACATGCAGACTTGAGTTAATGTTTGTAGAGCGTTATCTTTTCTTTTAGATAACATCGTTATTAGATACGGTAAAACCGTTAACCGCCAGGTTGTTGGTATTCCTATGGTTACTCTCTGTGCGCAACTTGCCGCTGATTTGCTTTTATACTGTTATGGAAGAGACAGTATGTTGAGTCTGTCACCTGCTTGCCAGGGAGGCATCAGTACTGATAATCCGTTCTTTGCGCGTATGGTAGCTAATATTTATCCATCAGATATCACGTTGAATAAACTCAGCGGATACCACAGCAGAAGTTCTCGATCTTCATCACTCGATTTTCAAACGATTACGTCATACTAAAATCTCTCTGATAAGAGGGATCACTTTAGCTTTGACATCGGTAACTAGTACTTCGTGCTACATCATATGGAGTTTATATCTCCAAGCTCATTCGTTTTGCTATGGCATGTTAAGGACTTCAATGATCAAAATTAACTCATTACCTTTGTCAGCAAGGTTTTCGTTATCATGAACTACGTAGATCTTTCTCAAAGTTATATCGCCGCAACGAACATTTACTGGAGAAGTACAAAACCAACATAAAAACATTTATGCAACTAGGAAATGTCCCACTTAAAAACACGTACTATTACGGTTATTACGTCGGAAATCTTGTCATTGTGATTTGTTGCGCGTTACAATATGTAATTCGCGTATTTCGTGGTGAAAGATTATAACGTAAACAATGAGATATTGGGTTCCCTAATGGGGTGGTGAATGTGGTGATTGTATTTTTTTCTAACTTGTGATGTCACGTGACATTCACCTATGATATGGTATCTTGTGTATGTGACAATAATCGATGTGTTAATGACAAAACTAAAACATTTTCAAACAACTTACAAGATAAGCTGCTCTGATAAATGGGTCCAGTGTATGTCACTTAACGTTCCTCTTTTGTCTGCCAGGAGGTGTATCCCAAACTTGACCACACATATTGTAATAAGAAACAGAAGTACGTTAGTAGGAATTTTAGAATCTAGTTTTAGACATCAGACTTTTGTATGTTCAAGTAAAGCAAAAAGTTAATTGTATGCAATCCGCCCCTTTTCGTTTATTTATAAATAGATGAATTGGGTCGAGTCTTTCTTTTAATAATTTTAGATTGAACCCCATAGCCAGATGCGTCCTCTTTAAAATAGAAGATCCTGTGATTGCGGATTGCGATCAATTATATATTACAAGAAATATTAAATATATGATGTTTTATTTTCAAAATATTGAAAACAAATTGTTTCGCAGTACAAAAACACACATCCACGTTTGTATGTAAGTTTTAATATGTATCTATTTACACTATTGTTATTCGTACCTTTATCTATATACAAATATTATGATTCGTACACTTATCTATATACAACTATTGTGATTCGTAATTTATCTATATACACATATTGTGATTCGTACATATATCTATATACAACAATTGTGATTCGTACATTTATCTTTATACAACTATTGTGATTCGTACATATATCTACATACAAATATTGTGATTCGTATATGTATCTATATACAAATATTTTGATTCGTATATGTATCTATATACAAATTTTGTGATTCGTACCACAGGTCACCGTTCAAGCAGTTTACACTCAGTGGTTATAGTCGACACCAAAAGAATATCAGTGTAGACCGGCCCTATTACTACAGCATATGGTGTGATCTGACCGTAGGTTCATCATTTTGCTATTTTTAACACTGTTCTTATGCAATTTCCGTCCTTCTTCTTTCTGCTCTTGTTCGTGCTCGTTGCTTCCGAAGGATATCATTTCTTGTATTTATTTCCCAGCTAAAATCCTCCCTTTTAAAGACACACTTATTTGCCGAACTGAAACAGAAATGCACAAACACTGGTACGTTGACCTGTGTTTAGCTCCATCGTACAAGTTTTCGTCTCTTGTGTTCCAGTTTTAGCTCCATTGGCCGCAGAGCTTATGGGATGACGAGATGTCCGTCGTCTGTCCATCGTCCGTTAATCAACTTTTGCTTCAAACAACATCTCCTCTGAAACCGTTGGTTAGAATTTGACGAACTTTCGCAGAAAGCATCCTTCCACGGTCCTCTCAGATGTATACAAATAATCCAAACGTTACTAAAACTAGAAACATATATAAACGATTTTCTTCGCATGAACTACTGCGTATAATTTGATGAAACTTCACATGAAGCATCCTTGCATGGGCCACTGTCAATGTATACAAATCGTCCCGTTTCGTCAACGAAAGTGTCCGCCGTTACTAAAAATAATTTGTTTGGTGTTTTACGTCATTTCAACACTGGAAGGTTATATATGACGGTCGTGGCAGACCACCCACTTTTCCTGGGTAGAACCAGTACTGTACACTTCCCGCCATCCGTAAGAACCGACACTTCCCCACTTACAAGTGGAGTTTCCAGTGGGAATCGAAGTACTAAACATAGAAGGAAAAAAATCCTAAAACGACTTATCATGAACTATAGGGTAACATCTCTCAGATTAATACAAATCGTCTCGTGCCGTCATCACAAATGGCTGCCATTGTTAAAGCAGAACAATCTTTAAACATCTTCTTCCTATGAACCAATTGTTTTGAAAAGTCTCATAACACTTTCTTAGATGTATATAATATATATTTTCCAGAAAAGATCTTTATTCAACTTCTTGTTATGAACCACTGGCCCACTTGTTTAGTATTTTATTTTGTGAAGTTATCTGGGTCATAGAAGTAAGCGTGGACACAATAGAAAACTAGACATGTTAGACTAGACACAGCGGAGTTATTGCCCTTGAATTAGTTAAATTTGCTAAACTTTACTTTATCAACACTCTAGTTACTTCAAGTTTCGTTCGATCTATACCAACCAAATGTGTTCAAGATGTGCCATGATCATATTATAACTCCCCCTCCAATCACCTGTTATAAGAACCATGTTAGCAGTAGAGCATCCACAGGCCCTCTTGGTCCTTTTTATTCAAATGGCGATACTGGGATCAAATTTGGCCCCGTTTCAGGCATCACATGTTTAACATAGACTGCTCTGCCAAGGTTAAACAGTGATATAGGTTGGTTTAGTTCCACCGAATGACCTCAAATTTAAGAATAGCTTTATACTGAATGCATGATGCAATTCCATTTTGGGACTCACTTTTTTGAGCCACTCCCAGGATATTCTTCCATTGAAACATGCGTTTTTTTATGTTGAGAACTTAAAGGTGCACAACTATTTAGTTCCACCCAATGGCCTCAAATTTCCAGAACAGCGTACTGAATGCATTATGGGATTCACTTTTCAGACTCACTTATTTTGACACATTCCAATGAGTTTTAGCTCTACTGGCCGAAGGTCAGGCGAGACCAGGCGAGCTTATGGAAGCTTATGGGAGCTTATGTGTTGCCTGTCGTCTGTCGTCTTTTGCATTGTGAACACGAAAGGGACATCATTATTAATTGAATCTTTACCAAACTTTTCCTGGGTCTTTATATCAAAGAAAGCTCGAAAAATTCGGAAACCTGCCAGATCCGATTAGTAACACCAGAGTTATGGTCCTAGTTTGCTGAAAAATGCAATATTCTGCTAGTGAACATACCAGAACCTTCATCTTTTATTTGGTATTTACCAAACTTAGTTACATTGTTGAAATCAATGGAAACTCGAACAAGTGTAAGAGGTCGGACAAGCTCAACATCCATCTATATGTAATAAGTAACACCGAATTTATTGAAAAATGCCATATTTAGCATTGTGAACACTATAGCCACTTTATTTTGTATTTGATCTTTACCAACCTGAGTTATGGCCCTTATTTTGCTGAAAAATGCCATATTCTCGCTTTGAACACGCTAGCACCTTCATTTTGTGTTTGATCTGTAAGACACTCAGTCAGATTGTTGATATTAATCAAGCTCTGACAAGTATGTTTTGTTTTGCTGAAAATGTCATATTCTGCCTTGTGAACACTCTAGTATTTTTAATTTAACAAGCCGGTCAGGCTGCAGATATCAATGAAAGCTGTGATAGGTTCGAAAACCAACCAGGCAAGATTAGTCACACCGGATGTATGGCCCTTGTTTTGCTGAAAATGTCATATTTTGCCTTGCGAACACTCTAGCACCTTTATTTTTAATTTAATCTTTAACAACCCGGTCAGTCTGTTGATATCAATAACAGCTATGATAGGTTCGAAAATCAATCAGATAATACTAGCCACACCAGAGTCATGGTCCTTGTTTTACTGAAAGATGCCAAATTATGCCTCGTATCACACACACACACACATACACACATTTTTCTTTTTTCTTTTCACACACACGCGATTTTCCTTTTTTCTTTTCACACACACACAAACGATATTCTTTTTCTTTTCACACCCTCACACATACATCTGTCCTTTTACCCCCACCCCCTTCGACACCCCATTCCCAGTTTCTACGACTATGATACGAAGGCAAAAGTAAAGTAACAAAAAACTACACAGAACTGGTCATGAAAATATATCACGAGTAAAAGCTCTGAAATACACTGACTATGACGTTCAAACATAGATCTAATGCAAGGCTTTAGTTGCTTTCAATATAATATACATGTTTTACATAATTGACACATAACTTACAAAAAACGGTCCTATAGAAACCTCAGCATCCAAACGCGATGGTACCGTAGGTCTGCACTGCACCACAAACTAAAATAATAATAATAATAATAATAAAACAAATCCCATTTCCATTTTCCCCTCCACACATGGAATGAAAATTACTTATTTTATAATTGGAAAAAACATATTATTTTAGTTTGAACAATTCATCCACTTTGCATTTTTTTCTTTATGTTTATATTTGCATCGTTAATGCTCACTGTTAATGTATGTTTTATACTATAGATTGCTCATTGTGTTACCCATGTTGTAAATATCATGCTTATAACCTGAGAGTAAATAAAGAATATGTTCTGTTAACTAAATTAAATGGGCATATTACATAATCAGTGAGCGGGACAATACATACGATAATGAGTAGTGAAGACAGTGTAACCGACTTGGAACGGTCAGTAGGCAATACGGCCTACAGGTAAGATTAAATCAAATTTATGTGTACACAACCTCGTTAATATCCTGCAATTTCGCTTTCGTTTCGTTATTGCTTTATGCTTTAATCATTATCATTCAGCATTCTGATGGGACCGAGAAAAATGGTTTGACCAGTAACTTTGAACCAAAGTCAACGCCAAACGTGTGGCACATGAAGACGCTTCTTGTCAATTCCACGAAGGTATATAATTTTACTAGAATTATCATTGCACAAGTTCGTTTATACAAGTTCGTTTATATCCTATCAAAATTAAATGCAGACTGCAGGGAATTCTAACAAAGAAAGGCCTGAACAAGTGAACCTATAGCATAGTCTCGTACCATCAGTATATTTCATTTACTACCCTCAAAACATAACTGGAATGACTACAAGGCATAAACATAATAATATGGAACGCCGTATGTGTCTTTCATACATTATATGAAAACACTTTTATATGCTGTGCAAACTTCTTTATATGCTATGCAAACTTCTTTATAATGTTATGCTGTACAAACCTCTGTATATTCTGTGCAAAATTCTGTATATGCTGTGTATATGGAGTCATTAAAGCATTATATGCTTTCAAATCGTCTTTATATAAACAACAGACTAGATTTCAACGGAGATAAAATGAATAGTACACCGGTCGTTACCACGTGCTCAGATGCATCTAAAATCAGGCCTAATAAAATAATATCCGTGTTGACTGTAACACTGTCGAAAACATAAATAGGCTTTTTATCCTTAATTTATTTTTTAAATGACAGTTTTTTAACCAGGGATCGGAGTTGAAAAAAAATTCGAATGCTATGAGTAGCTACGGTCAACCGCTTAAATGATACGTCGTGTTTTTAATTCCTTTACACAGTTCTAGTTAATTAAACGCTAGAAGGTGCAGAAGTTAGCACATCATCTGAAGACGGTTTTACGGCATATAAATAAATGTGTACATCATATAAATACGTATTTAAGGCATATAAAAAAATGCGTACAGCATATAAAGAAGTATGCACAGCACACTCGTATAAAGAATTGATCACATAATATAATTAAACATTTAAAAATATGTATCATATAAGACAGCTACGGCGTTCCATACATCACGCATACGTTTCAAAGTTGATTGCATACACAAGGTACGTAATCCCGCAACGTGTAAAACATATCTTTAAAATTGGTTTACGTTTAATTGCAGGCTAGTATATATATTCACATACTTTCATGTGACATTTCCATAAACTTATGCTATTCCAAGGTGACTGAAATATGTACCTCCCAGACTCACGTACGCACGCAGCAGACACGCACGCACGCACACACGCACACACACACAAACACGTGTACTACACACACACACACATTCACACACACACACACACACACATTAGTTTCGACTATATAACCGTATACGCCTAATATAATAGACCTTGTCTTTTGTCTTTGCTTCAACTAGTTCATCAAAGAAGCGTGGTGTTACGCGATGTTCCAACATGGGCTTGGTACTGTAGACTTTGACGACTTCAAATTTACAGGTTTGTAAACGATGTAAACAATTCCAAACTCATTAGCATATCGAAATTAACCTTACCTTTTATGGAGTTAACTTTGACGAATCCCGCACGCATTCAACATCGAGCTTAACTCAATTTGCACGTGATTCCGAAAAGCGTATTTTGGGACGCTTATTCGTCCGATTGTAGAATTGTTTCGTTAGGTCAGTGTCCACTAGCTTTTATTGGTGCGAGTGTTATTGTGACGTTCACTATAGTTTATTGATTCGAGTATTATGTTGGTGTCCACCAGAGTTTATTGGTGCGATTGATATTGTGACGTTCACTATAGTTTATTGATCCGAGTCTTATTTTGGTGTCCACCAGCGTTTATTGGTGCGAGTGTTATTGTGACGTTCACTATAGTTTATTGATTCGAGTCTTATGTTGGTGTCCACCAGCGTTTATTGGTGCGAGTGTTATTGTGACGTTCACTATAGTTTATTGATCCGAGTCTTATTTTGGTGTCCACCAGAGTTTATTGGTGCGATTGATATTGTGACGTTCACTATAGTTTATTGTTTTTTTGTGTCTTGCGCCTACTGTAGTGTATTATATTGGTCCCAGTGATATTGAGAAGTTCCCAATTTATTGGTCTGAGTGTTACTGTGTGACTCACTATAATGTATTGCTCGGTTATTCTGTTATCCACTATCGTTTATTGGTGCGAGTGTTATTGTGACGTTCACAATAGTTTATTGCTCCGGGTGTTACTGTGTCTGCCACTGTAGTGTATTGCTTCGAGTGTCGTTGTTTCGTTCAATAT
Source organism: Cyrtodaria siliqua (assembly GCA_037043455.1). Taxonomy (NCBI): domain Eukaryota; kingdom Metazoa; phylum Mollusca; class Bivalvia; order Adapedonta; family Hiatellidae; genus Cyrtodaria; species Cyrtodaria siliqua. Next base: position 167,698 of record JAWPHD010003798.1, read on the forward strand.
AGTTCTTTTATTCGAGGCTTATTCTGACGTTATAGTTTTCTTATATTCTAGTTTCTAGTTCTTTTTCTGAAGCTTCCTTAACATATTATTACAGAACACACACACATATATATATATATATATATATATATATACGCTTGATTTATGTGTATCTCGTCAAAGCTAGGCGCCCTGCCGTAGTTCGTCCGAAGGTTGTCTGTCCTTGATAGTTCACAAATATTTCTCCCTATATATAATTCTGCCTTGTGAACGTGAATCTCTTACGAGATCCCAATTTCGAAAGTTGCCGTAGTGAGTTCAAATTCTCTCCCTTTATTATATTTACTGAATTCACAGAATCCCCAAGATCCGGCACCTTTCATTGTCACTGTCTCAATATAGCTGTGTGTGGTTGAACGCTTAAATGTGGCCCACTCATATGAGATATAACTGTATGTATGTATGCGTCTATATGTTAATTGTGCCTCCAGACGAGTGTGTTATGATGTAGTGATACAGTTCATCAACGTGTGCTGCAGCTACCTTTTTTAAGGAGTGAATTCATACGCTTGATTTCTGTGTATATCGTCATAGCTAGGCGCCCTGCCGTAGTTCGTCCGAAGGTTATCTATCCTTGGTAGTTCACATATATCTCTCCCTATATATATATATGGAGAGAGAGAGAGAGAGAGAGAGAGAGAGAGAAGAGAGAGAGAGAGAGAGAGAGAGAGAGAGGATGTTAAATTTTTTAAACGGGTTGGCAAAATGATACAATGCGAGGCTCTTGCCGAGCATTATATCATTTTTGCTAACGAGTTTAATAAATTCAATAATGAATAAGAACGAATGTTAGATTCTATTTATCACATAACTCACATATCGACGTTTATTGCATTCTGCCTGTCGCTTTAACCCGCGAAACCGACATACACCGTGGGAATTGGATCATACCGTAGTCATTATCGAATTGTTTTGACAGAGAGTACTAGGCTCATTTGCATACTTATATAACTAGTATGAGTGGTATAGTTATGTGATAAATATATATATACTCACGGTCAATGAAAACGCACCACAAAACAAATTTCGATTTAGAAGTTAGAATGTGAAGCATTTTGGACAAACTATGATATAATCCATATAACGAGTCGACATTTAACAGTTGATAGGGGCATATCTGGAGCATCCCACATTGTTTTTATGTAATGCACATGCATTTCTGGGTTTCTTCAGTTATAATTGCCCGGAAACATTCATTGCATAATACTATAAAAAGTCAAACAATAAAAAGACCGGTAAAATCAATTGGAATTTATTAAGAGGCAGGAGAATGCAGGTTGAAAGTTAGTGGAATCGTTTTCTGTTCATGCGTATCCATAGCAAACAAATTTAATTGCCAACGTAAATAGCTCCGTAACTGCTTGTCATAAAATGCTATCAATAAACAGGACCGACAATTTCGGTATCAAGATTAAATACTTAAAAGATAAAAATATTGGTTCAGCAGTTTTATTCCAAATGGTTTGCGAATAATCAAACAGCATCAACATATAGAGTTAACGGTTCGTTTTAAATCAAAAGAACTTTGCTTTTCTAAAAATAAAAGTGAATTTAATAAGAAAGGTAAATTGCTTCTGACAACAAAAATATATAAACGCTAAAAATGGAAATAATAATGTCCTGTTCTTTGTTTTGGTTTATATAAAACATTCTATTTTTAAATCAGATTTCAGTGGAAAATCGGATATTTGTGTGATCACCACATCCGAATATTTTCGGTAAAACATGTTTCCATATAGAAACAAAATGGTTATCACAGAATGAGTAAAAAAATATGTTAAGCTACCGTTTCAAAAAAACAATCATGGTTATTTCGTTCTTGTTAAGATAGATCTAAAAGGTGATAACATTCAACATTTGCCAGCGTAATTGGTAACATAAAGTTGAACTACCCAAAGCCTAATTTACTCTAACGTCCAATGTACATTTTGCAAATTTTAAAATAATATTTTAAATTAAAAACGAAAACTCCCTAAAACCGTATAGTGAACGTTTTTAACAATACTTTTTCTAGTCGGGCTCTCAAGTGTGGAACGCATTTCCTTGCCATATGAATAATATAATAAAATGTATGAGGATTCCAACAGCCGGAATTATTTGTTTTCAGTATGTACAACCTTTGTAATCTAGTAGTTGGCGATACTTTATAAATAAAATCTTTCAAAATCTGTTCAGCGGTTCTTAAGAAAAAGATTGTTTAAGGTTTTGACATATGTCGTCTAATTTGTACAACTTTGCAAGGCATTGACCTCGGTATTGTCCACGTTAAATGTGGTCAAAATTGGTCGAGTGCTTTCTGAGGAGTTTTACATATACGTCTATGTAAAACATGTAAAATCTCCATATACAAACTTTGGAACTCCGGGGCACAGCCATTTTTGACCCTAGGAAAATTGTTTGTATCGATTTTGTAGTCAATGAGCAATCATTTATAAATAAAAACATTCAAAATCTGTTCAGCGGTTCTTGAGAAGAATATTTTTTCAGGATTTGAATATATATGCCATCTTGGATGTCGCATTGACCTAATTTGTAAATGATTTGACCTCTAATTTTTCTAGTCGGGCTCTCAAGAGTGAAACGCATTTCCTTGCCATATGAATAATATAATAAAATGTATGAGGATTCAAACAGCCGGAAATATTTGTTTTCAGTATGTACAACCTTTGTTGTCTAGGAGTTGGCGATAATTTATAAATAAAATCTAGGAACTTTTTTTGTATCGATATTGTAGTCAAGGAGTTGGCAATCATTTATAAATAAAAAAACATTCAAAATCTGTTCAGCGGTTCTTGAGAAAAATATTTTTTTAAGGTTATGAACGTTTTTAACAATAATTTTTCTAGTCGTGCTCTCAAGCGTGGAACGCATTTCCTTGCCATATGAATAATATAATAAAATGTATGAGGATTCAAACAGCCGGAAATATTTGTTTTTAGTATGTACAACCTTTGTTGTCTAGGAGTTGGCGATAATTTATAAATAAAATCTAGGAACTATTGTTGTATCGATGTTGTAGTCAAGGAGTTGGCAATCATTTATAAATAAAAAACATTCACAATCTGTTCAGCGGTTCTTGAGAAGAATATTTGTTCAGGATTTAAATATATATGCCATCTTGGATGACGCATTGACCTAATTTGTAAATGATTTGACCTCATGTGAAATTTAGTCAAAAGTTGACCAAGGAGAAGTTGTTTCAGCAAGAGCTGACGGACGGACGTTGGACAAAAGCGGTCGCAACAGCTCACGTTGAGCCTTCGGCTCAGGTGGTCTAAAATCAATACCTCATGCGTTGTTCAAAAGGTCATACTGCATGGGATAAAATCCAATTTAAATTTTGTTGTCGTATATATGTTCTACGCAATATCAGAATATGCACGATTCTGGAGTTGCTCTGCTTAAAGTGCGAATTCTTAAAATGCTCGGCGATTCCATAAATGCGCAGAACTATTCCGGAATTGCGCTAGGCGTTAAGCTGTATACAATGTACACCCAGTGTCTCTACGCAATTTGAGAAATGTTTCGCGCAAAGTACGAATATATGTTGAGATTTGAAAAGAAAGATGCTTTTTTGAAACCTGTTTTGCATTTTCATATGCTTATTTTCTTTATCCATCTGTGATGAACATCTAAAATACAAATGTACGGAAGTCGTGGAGGGACTTATTAGTTATGACTTATGTCTTATTACTTATTTCGTATTACCTATTCGTTAAGGGCGGGTTAATGAACACAAGGCGGATATCTCGTTGATACGTTATTTACTATGTTTATTTAGCATACTGACCAATCTATCTTTTACTTTCAAAGCTGTAATTCACTTAGAATGTGTTATGTTCTTCACGGGTGAAGCACTGGAGGGACTTATTAGTTATGAACTATTAGTTACTAGTATAATTTCTTTGCTTATTACTTATTTGTTATTACTTATTTCTCATTACAAATGTTGGGTTAATTAAAACATGGCGTATATCTCGTTGATAAGTTATTTACTATATGTTTATTTAGCATACTGACCAATCTATCTGATACTTTCAAAGCTGTAATTCACTAAGAATGCGACAGCACCCGTGAAGAACATAACACATTCTAGGTAAATTACATTGTCAACGAGATATCCGCCATGTTTTCATTAACCCGACATATGTAATAAGAAATAAGTAATAAGAAATTAGTAATAACAAATAAGTCATAAGTAATAAGTCATAACTAATAAGTCATAACTAATAAGTCCCTCCAGGGCTACACCCGTACGTGAAGAACGTACCACATTCTAAGTGAATTACAGCTTTGAAAGTATAAGATAGGGGTTCAATTCTATTTTGGCAGTATTGTTCGCCATCAGTTGAAAATCATTACGTGTAATCGTTATTTCTATCAACATCTTTTCCCGCAATTCACTTTTTAACTTAGAAATGTTATGGCATCATAAGCACATTGAGGTCGTAACGAGTCATTTAGTTTTAAAGGGATTCAAGCAATAATTAAAAATATTTTAATTGAATTATTTTCACTATGTCAACTATGTAACTATGTTAACCTTGCATCAAGACTTTACTGTTTTCTAAATTCTTAACTCTGCTGATGTCCTTCTATTTAATATGCATAGCGGACATGTCTCCTTCTTTGATTACAGTAAATGTGTGTTGATTTAAACAACTTACAATATTTGTCTTCAGCGTGTGGTCCTGATCTGGGAGACTGCGATGACTTCAACTCCAGCGTGTGTTACCATGCCGATGTGTATAACGTTTGTTGTCAGCCATGCACGAGTTTCAAGATACGACCATTTGTCTCAGGTAACTTAGCAACCCTCACACGTTTCTGTTCAGTGCAACAACAAACTATTGTGTCAGTGAATATATCTAATCATCATTGGGTCTGATGGGTAGAATGTTCTACACCATATTGGGTCTGGTAGGCGGAATGTTCTACACCATATTGGGTCTGATGGGTAGAATGTTCTACACCATATTGGGTCTGATGGGTAGAATGTTCTACACCATATTGGGTCTGATGGGTAGAATGTTCCACACCATATTGGGTCGGATGGGTAGAATGTTCTACACCATATTGGGTCTGATGGGTAGAATGTTCTACACCATATTGGGTCTGATGGGTAGAATGTTCCACACCATATTGGGTCTGATGGGTAGAATGTTCTACACCATATTGGGTCGGATGGGTAGAATGTTCCACACCATTTTGGGTCGGATGGGTAGAATGTTCTACACCATATTGGGTCTGATGGGTAGAATGTTCTACACCATATTGGGTCTGATGGGTAGAATGTTCCACACCATATTGGATCTGATGGGTAGAATGTTCTACACCATATTGGGTCTGATGGGTAGAATGTTCTACACCATATTGGGTCTGATGGGTAGAATGTTCTACACCATATTGGGTCTGATGGGTAGAATGTTCTACACCATTTTGGGTCTGATGGGTAGAATGTTCCACACCATATTGGGTCTGATGGGTAGAATGTTCTACACCATATTGGGTCTGGCAGGCGGAATGTTCCACACTCAGTCTATAAATAAACGTGATTTTTTGCTTAAAAAGGGGATATAACTCTTATAACAGGAATCAGCTACTCTGTTGGCATTGCTATCATGTATTTTCTGTGTGTCTACAATGTACTCCATAACATGGTACCAGTAATAATTTGCCACCTGAGATGGTAACAAATAATTTGCGCCGCCATGATAGTTTGGCGTAATAGTAATTCCGTCTAGAGGTGTACCACCTTCAATTGTATATAAACATCCGTGGTGTAGTCGAGTGTAGTTCCTATTTTATAAAATAGCCCATTTCTATTCGATTTTGTTGTTGTTTATAAGAAGTCTATTCATAGGTTTTAATGAATTATTTATAAAACTTTTGAACTTTCGAATATATGCATAGGCTTTGTGACCACAGCTGTACCATTGACCTGTTTAGAAAAAACAAAACCTTTCTTACATGTATATGACTGCTACTTAAGTTGAGCGATGGAACCCATTATGTATCTTGTCAGAGTGTATTCCTATGTACCATTTCTTCGTAACGTTATACAGTGTTGTTTAATCGAAATGAAGAAAAGTCTATGTAAACAACGATGCTGAGAAAAATCGTTTGTCTATAAGAAAAAAAGTATATATATATATTTACGTGTAATTGTCCGCAACTTGTGTAACATGTCCGCAACTTGCCAATGTATCCTTGGACATATTGGACAACACATATGTGTTGAATATGTCCGCAGCGAGCACAATGTACGCGGCAAATATAGGGGGCGTCTCAAACCAGTTTATCTTTGAAATCGATCATTAAAGGTAGAACGATATATTGGAGAGAAGATTTTCTTACTATTTTTTTCTATAATAAATAACGATTTAATTTGAATATTAATCAATTGGAATAAACCATTTTAAATGGTAATTTATGTTGGTAAAGAAAACAGATTTAAATAAAGATGAAAAAAGAAAAAAAATGAATAATAAGAAAATATTAAATGAAAAAAAAAAGAAAGAAATAAGTTAAGAATAAAACACACAAAATAATAACATAATTCATTGATAGAAACAGAAACTAAATTAATATATATATACATTTCCGAAAAATAGTAAACGCGTTTACAATTTAATATATTAAGAGAGATTATATGAATTTCTTATGTACGTTATTGATTTAATTTTACTTATCTGTGAAAAAAACTAGTAAACAAAAATATATCGTTCGACCATGACAGATTAAATGGTTCGAGAAGTCCTCGAAATTTGCCGCGGACATACTCGCTCGTTATGGACATACTTGACACGTAGGTGACACCTATGTGTAGTCCAATATTTCCGCGGACAAACTGGCAATCACGAGTTTGCCCGGTTAACGTCCGAATCCGAAGGACGAGGCTAGGCGAAATATCTTGTCTAAGGTCATATCGAAATACCCCAGGGCGCCATTGAGACTCGAACCCGAATTTAGAGTCGAGTCGAACGTGTTATGCACTGGGCCACGGCGTCGCCTATTTAACACTTTTTATAAGTGTACTTCTACACTTCACACATGTCATTATCATGAAATACTATGCTTATATATTTTTCAAAGTTTCCTTTTGTTTTAACTAGCTTGTTTTGAGAAATAATAATATATTTAAAAAAAATAATAATAACATCATATTCTTTCTCTCTATTAGGTTAAAGAACCTCAGTAATTAATATTGATAAATGATTTTCATATTGCGTATGTTGTGTTTAAAATAAGCGTAAATGGTAATATTTGAATAATGTCAAGTTTGGCTAGAGTTATTCAAATGTCGAAGGCGGATCCTTATATGGGTTTTGTCTCTGTCTAACGTTAACAGACTGTGACTCATGTAAGTGGCCATAAGCATGCTTTACAACTTGAATTTCTAGAGAACTCGTCTAAATAATTTGAATGGTATAAATACATTTTAGAACGTTCAGAGGTTACCGTTTCGCTTGTGTATTTGCAGTTTTCGCCGATCAGTCTTCTCAGTGTATAATGCGGCAATGTTTCCGGGATCTTTATGTGTCTGGGATGTTTACGGATCAAAAATGAAATCTTAAGTGCAACTGAATGAATTGCAAATATTGGAATGGAATAAGTGCAACTCTTCAAACGTATTTTCATGGATGAAGATCCATAAAATTTATTGAATCCATGAATACAAAGTTTAGCGTTATATCGGTTTTATTTATAATGCCACAAATACGCTAAAAAGAAGCAAATCACTTGTCCACTCTGTACTTATAATGATTTTTGTTTTTTTATCAATTTGCATTTAAATGATAATATCAGAAAATTTAATTCTGATGAAGGCTGTCAAGCCGAAACGTTAACAAGTCTGTGTTGTTAATTTTATTAACTATCATTAAGGATTATATCAATAAGACCTTGGCCAAGTTTCACAGTGAATACCATTGACGCATCCATTGAGTAGTTGTTGCTTTTGATAAAAACAGCAACACTCATTTCAGCTTGATAACTATCAGATTTTCATTTATTATACAAACAAATGTTTGCATTCCTATCAGTTCACAGGCCCACAGTCATGGTTATTAACTTATCGGCAGCTTTTGCACGCTTGCATAAAACCTAGCTTGTTTTTCTTTATGCGATCCGTACTTTGGAAAATAAAACATCTTCTAGATATGTAGGGTTCACCCTTCACGTTAACAGCATGGAGCGATTCTTGCTTTCAAAATAATTACTAAAGCAATATTGCGGTGTATATATTTATTTTCCAGCCTGGATTATCCCGGTGTCTGCGAGTGCTGGAGTCGTGTTACTTATTCTCATAGTTGTTGTTTTATTTGTGTGTGTACGACGGAGAAGAAACCATGGATCGGATCATCTATCACCAATTGATGAAAGAGTATGTATATAAATTAACGTAAGGCATTCGATGATAATCCACACCGTCAAGTTTTTACGGCAATCAATAGTGTGACTAAATTATTACCCTCACTTTAATCCCTAATGACTTTGATCTTTCTCCAGAACTGTGACAGTGAGACGGGTCATCGAACGTCTAAGTGTATGTCGACTGTTCTGCATTTTTTCTTAAAACCAGTCTGTCAAAACCTAATTGTGGTGCTCATTGAAAAGTACATATCGAGGGATCAGTGCACAACTATTGCAACTGCATATGAATAAAGAAGGAGATACAATAGTTTTGCACTGAACCCTCGATATATGGGATAAGGTCTAAATATAAAAGGCATTGGCTATATTGTCAATCATTTATCCAGAAAATAGCTATTGTCAGTCGACAGGTGAATGGAAATAGCTACTCGGTAAGGCAAAAAGATAAAGAAGATGACTTACAAATGGACCCAAAGAATATCAAACGAAATGCATCACCGCAGATCGTCACCTTGTTTGCACATCCTACACATATTTTATTTCGTGTTATTCCGTTAAACAGGACATATCTTACAAGCAGTAACATTGATGTTTTAAAAATTGTTTCTAGATGTACAAAGACTACAAGATGAGTAAGAGAGCCCCTATAGCGTTACCACGTCATCTCAGTAAAGATATGTCTAAGATTGTTGAGTTAGAAAGGCGAGACAGTGCTGAGTACGCCTACATCAATCCGGAACATGTCATGTAAGTTAACATCAGTGATTGCTTACGCGCGAATGTGTAAATGAGAGAGAGAGAGAGAGAGAGAGAGAGAGAGAGAAAGAGAGAGAGAGAGGTGCAAAACCGGTGTCACGGGGACGTGAAAGGTGTTGCACCTTATATTACCTGAAAAGGCAGAATAAACCGAGTCTGCTACTTTTCTCTACTGTTTGTTGTTTCTAGGGATCCCATCTCAGTATTTATTGAGAGAGAGAGAGAGAGAGAGAGAGAGAGAGAGAGAAAGAGAGAGAGAGAGAGATATGGTACTCGTTTAATATCAGACAGTTCAATAACTGTACAATTTAAAATACATTTTATTTAGTTAAACATGAACACATTTTTTAAAAAATAAATACATGTAATTTTGAGGTAAAGTATCTAAAACATTTTTAACCGATGATTAGAAATATCCTTATCTAGTTGGGCTATTACCAAGCAAACAATTAAACACTATACTTGAGTTTATATTTTGTTATCATTAACCGACAGAATAATAAATATGGAGACGAACACTCGACGTAGCGGTAGCGACCTACTTCCACAACCGCCGTCAGAACATCTGGAAATGTCTAACTCCGACAAATACGGATATGTGGAATTTGAGAACAGGACAAAAAAGGACGACTCAAAGGAAGTTGATATCTCACGGTTTTCGTAGAAATTTTCTTATAAGGTCTGATCGAGTTTGTCGCATTTGTATTTTGTTGTTGTTGTTGTTCGCTCTCATATGGTTTTCATAATTGCACATGGTAAGGTAGCAATGAACAGTTTCTTTGATTTGTAATGCACACGCTAACGCACACGCTAACGCACATGCATTCCTTACATGTGAACACTAGTATTTCTGTACTGATGTGTTATTCTGTGCATTTCGCGCTCTAAAGGTTAATGTAACGCATGTCAAGCATTTGACCAGAACGAAGTGAGGTCGTCAACATTGATTCAAATGTTTGGTAGGAAGAACTGATGAAGAAGAAAGTGTCTGGTAAGGAAAAACGGTTGTGGCATGTTTATGTCTTCGTGACAACTTTTTTTTTGTTAATATTTATATTATTATATTTAATAGTTTTAATACATTTGACTTGACCTGTTATTATGTTAAACTTTGTTCCCAGTTCCTACCCAGATATATTTGCTATTTTCTCTCGGCAGCTATATTACGCTTGCGTAAAACATTTCTTGTGTATTTATGTGTGTGTATTTATTGTATGGTCACTTTGAAATAAAGTACTTCTTGTTTTTTGCATCGTTTTTTAATTCATACTTGACATTATACTTTTTCACCTTCAAACTCATTGCCAAAGTCACAACACTCATCGTTAAATCTTCAATAAATGCCTAATAGGTGATATTACAGTTTGTTTATGGTCAGACATGATTCTTCCAAGTGCTCTAGGTGATATTACAGTTTGTTTATGGTCAGACATGAATCTGCCAAGTGCTCTTATTGGTTTAAACATAGTTCTTTTACATCGACTGTCAAACAATTTATTGCATGCCATCTTCGAGATGGTTAAAATTCTGAACTATTTATTTTATGAATATTAAGATCTGCTCAACACGGGGCTAGCGGGCGTGAACGGTAGCAAGCATATTTCACTACCGTTCATGAACAGTCTCAATTAAACCGAGACTGCACTATTTATATTTATCGTATTCGGTCGTTTCCAAAGGTCCACTATCATACTCGTTTATACTAATCACTATCGATGACTTCCTGGGTAGAACCAGTACGAAGCTATGTGGATTAATTATTCTTGTTCAAAGATAAATAAGAGTCGAACCTACGACCTTTCGATCTGGAGTCCGACGCTCTACCACTATATAACAGGTGTTCATACAGTCTGATAAAAGCTTGGCTAGAATTGTCTGATTTGGAGTGGACTGACCAACCAGGGCCTGCGATTATAAAGAAATCAACCCAGCCATTGATAGTCATGCTTTTATTGTGACACACATTTTGATTGGATACTTCAGAGTTCAGAATGGACTTGAGTATCGAGTTGTGTTTTTAATCTTGAGACCAAGCATATTCAACGTGTCGTGCCATGTAAGTCTGTAAGCAAGTGCTAATCTTAACATTGTTTGAATTGAAATAAATTTCGATAGGTTATTTAGAGCTAGACCATAGAGAGAGAGAAGGTGACATTGGAATACGAGAATATGCCTGACTCTTACTTATGTGTATTTGTATGGTTATTTAACGTACTCAGTGGACAGACGCCAATACACAGGACAGCCAGGTTTACATTCCCTTCCGACGGACGAGGCTAAGTGGAAGAGCACACCGGCGAAACTTAGTGATGCCAGCGAGTTCAATGTGGCACGTGATACACCAGCCCCTCACACATTGCCCGATTATCATTTGAACTTCAGGGCTTCAATTGGCGCTTATGCTTCAAAGATTAAAATAATAGGCAATGTAACATATACTATCGTTTGGGGCGCTTGTTTCAGCCAAAGTTCTTTTGGACTTTTCAGACAAAATTCATATAGTACCTAAGTAAGTTGTATATAGTGGTAAATAAAAAGACCTTACTTTTCAAAATCGGTTGAGAAATCAAAAATTCATGCACTTAAGTTTTTTTTGGTGGGGCATTTTCAATGCAAAATTATGCTGCATCAAACATTTGAAAACATACTTTGTTTAGAATTGTTACCCCAAAATGGTTTTAGATTGTTGACTATTTATATTTACCATTAAAATACCAAATCTAATGATATATTATTAAAGTATGTAATATTTATTTGATCAAGCTACTGCAGAAAAACCTTTGGCTGAAACAAGCGCCCCGAACAATAGTAAAATTTTAAGTACCCACCTAAGAATATGTCAATATTATTCGTATTGTTTTGTTTGTTTCACGAATGATTAGAGATACGGTTGAACTCTAACATAACTAGTTTAAATCGTCTGCTCTGATTGCATGAACACGTTTTAAAACTTTCAAGTTGATGTGCATTCTTAAAGGTAAAATATAACACTTGAACAACAGGGCACTTAGGATTGTGTTAAGTACTTCGAATAATTCTAAAATACGCTAGCTTAAATTATTTTGACATCATGTTTTACTAGCATTACCACTACAAGTGCATTTGCAAAGTAAATTTTGGAAATATTTAATGTTAACTCTGAATTACAGTTACTTGAATTTTAAACGATATTCAATTAAAAGGAAGGTACTTTAGGATTTTCCGTGTTTCTTTTTATTATAGACGGAACGCTAAATGGGTCAAACTTTTATGTTGATTTTTTTTATATTATTTCCCACCAACTTTAAGCAGTTTTTATCTTTAAGCGGACTTTGATTAATGTTATGTGTTTTATCAGCCCATTTCATGTTTTAATATAAAAGGACGATAACTCTTAAATGATATAAAAATGTAAACAAAAAATAAATATTTTACAAACTATTGGTCAAAGAAATTTTATCACACAACTGTTCTAAAATGTATTAAAACAAATAAAATTACTAATTACTATTTTAAAGATACAAACGTGAATAATTAGCATTTTAGTTTAGTGTATGCCAGTATATATTTGACTATTAGATGGACATGTATATGGCCACATCCTTAATTACCATCAATAATGAAACTAATGCACGTGGCTCGTCAGCAAGCAATACAGGTGATATTGCATCATTCACAGTCAAGTTTTTTATCCCCATGTTTTGAGAAAAAATTATTCGGATACATTGTTTCCGTAGCCGTCCGTCCGTCCGTCATTCACGTTCTAGAACGTTTGCAGAAATGTTGATTAGTTCAAAAGGTCCTCAGTTTTTGTCAGAAAACTGCTGGTGGACGGAACTCCTTCCAGACCATTCGAAATAAGAAGCTGAATCTATGCAGAGGACTTGTTGATGATGAGAGGATGTCAATAAAAGCTTGAAATTTGACCTTCACCTTTAAGTTCAAGGTCATAACTTAGTTTTAAACAGAAAACGGGCTTGAACGAGGACGGAACTCCATCCAGACCATTTAAAGTAAGACGTTGAAACATTATGTATAACATTCATGATGAGAGGATGTCATTACCGGTCTGAAATTTGATCTTCATCATCAATGTCAAGGTCAGGACTTGTTGAGGGATTTTCGCCTAAAAATGGCTTATGGACGGAATTCCTTTCAGACCGTCCAAGTTAAGAAGCTGAAACTTTATAGGAAGCTCGTTGAAGATGAGAGACGTTAATAAATGTTTAAAAATTGACCTTCACCACGAGTTCAATTCACAAGTTCAATGAACAATAAATTGACTTTCACCACGAGTTCAATTTTAAGACATAGTTCCAAACTGAAACGAGTTTGAATGACCGTTTTAAATAGTAATCTGCGACTTGGTAAGAATCTCGATCAGGAATAGGGATATCGATAAATGTCAGAAATTTGACCTTCAATATCAAGGTCAATAGCAGGAAATAGTGTTGTGACTGAACAGTTGCTTGCGGTCGGAAATCGTCCCAGACCGTTCTAGGTAAGAAGCTGAAACGGTGCAGGAAGCTTGTTGACGATGATATGATGTCATTAAAGGTCTTAAATGTGAGATTCACCATCAAGGTCACTGTCACGATTTGAGGTGTCATTGATGTATCAAAACGCGGATATTTTATGATGATACCCAATGACTTTTTCTAATATTTAAATCGCTCGAAAAGGTAGATAAAAAGATGAATAGTAATTGTAGCATTTTAGGATTACAGTTAACCGAAAACACGATTCAAAACTAACAACAATTATAAATAACAGGCAAGGCAGTTACACCACAAACATAAAAAATAGATAATATGACTACCGCTTTGAAACGGTCAATGTCAAAATGGCCGCTGGGTGTTTAAACCAGGTTCTAAAGTGCAACTAACCTCACTTTTACTCTATTGTCATCCAAATAAAACAGGACAGTGTAAATAAAGAAATCTCCCTCGGGCTATGTCCTGTAACAAATTAAGCAGCATTCATAGGCAGTATAAGTACAACACAAGGATTATCATGTATTTATAAAATAACCATAAATCATGAAGCAGATTTAAATTATTCTGTGACTTATTCCTGGCTCAATACACGACATTAAATGATGTCAACCCCTGGAGTCGGAATCTTAATTTTCAACTTAAATAATGTGGTTGAGAGGGATAAGAGGAAAATAGGTTGTGTTTCGTACGAGAAATGGTCGCAGAGGTACATGAAGAAGATTTAAATTATTCTGTGATTTATTCCTGGCTACACATGACATTAAATGATGTCAACTACTGGAGACGGACTCTTGGTTTTCAGCTTAAACTATATGGCTGAGAGCAAAATAGGCTGTGTATTGTATAAGAAATGGATGAAGAATATTTTAATTATACCATGACCTGTTCCTGGCTCAATACATAACATTAAATGATGTCAAACCATGGAGTTACCTTGTCTGTGACGATTCCTCATACAAAAGACAACCTTTTTAATGTTATTTATTTTGTCAGAATGTTTCCTTCTCAAATATCAATAATTATGTTCATTTGAGTTGTTGACGTCATTGTGAGGTATTAAACCAGTAATGCGTCGTACAATAATTCATAACTTTTTCCTACACAAATTACAATGTACAAGTTATTTTAACTTCATCGAAGAAGGTAGTGGAATATGAAATAAAAACCAGATATTCTCAAAATTTAAGATACAAATCATTTAATTTATTTTATAGAATGTTTGAAAAGCAAATGTAACAGTATAAGCTAATAAGCTACACCTTTCTGGCTAAAACAGTTGAGTGCTTTTGTATTACTCTGACCAAGGAACAGACGTAACTGTCTCAAATTAATTCTAACATTAATATTAACAATGTGTGAAATGTGGTATGTGACTATTTGTGGAAAATATAAACAAGAAAGCTTTCTTAATGAGAGTTCTGAAAAACTTGGAAAATATTGAAAGAATGACCAAAATTGGATAATCAGCAAAGAACATATCACCATCTGAATTTTGTTAACGGAACACGCTATTTTGAGTACTATGACATCATAGTTCTAAATTGTCCGATTTGGCATGTTAATATGAATAAGGCACTGCCTCATAGCGAGCTCAACTCATTAAACAAAACACTGGAATGCAAATGAAAACAATCATCAGCACATTATGGATATTAGAGCCATCTCCGTAAGAGGTGAAGAATAGATTAATCATAAAACCCTGCCCTACTCTTACTGTCAGAAAGATTGTAATAATTATTTAACATGCAGACAGGATAGCCTTTGGTAGTTTGGACCTTCTATTTACCATCCCCATCAGACGGACAAAGCCCAGGGAAAATGTCTTGCGCAAGATGCTTGACCTTATACTTAAGTGATGTTCACGCTCAATATATTAATGATACTGTAACGGTTTCAATTTGTTGGACAGCTTATTGGAATGAACACCAGAAGTACATCAGTATTCACACTGACCATGAACATGTAAACATCAATTTAATGTGCAACACATGGTCTATTGAAAACACATAGGCCAATTAGGTTGCTCTCATTATTTTAAGAGCTAATTATGATCTAAGAAGTTCCTAGCTCTTTACTCGAAAGAAAAAGAAGGGGTTTAAGAGTATGACTGGACATGAAAACTGCAATGCAGCATGACCTTGAATAAAGGACCCATAGATGCTACTTACCACATGTACCGGACAAGTACATTTTTGTTAAGGTCAATTGAAATAAAACTTAAATCGTTTTTGTTATTTTAGGCTATGTATGACGGTCAACATTTTTTAGTTGTGGAAGCAGACAACTCACTTATTCCTGGGTAGAAGATGTTCAGACCACCTAACCAGCAGGACGTGTCCGTCTGCAAGGGATTGAAGCTTGGCCAGTTTATTCACTTACTTACCGACGATACCTACAACTCTTCAAGCGATGTCTACACGTCCTGCAGGGAACTACCATCAACGTCAACCATCAACTTCGGGCCCTGTGGTCGTTACACATCGAACCATTGGGCCGAACGTTGAAAGTGTTGTTAGAACGTGACTACCACCATCGTCCACCATCAACGTCGGGCCCGATGGGCTTTCGGTAGAAGCTAGTCCAATCGAGCTGAACGTTGAAAGTGTAGTACTCAGACAGTCATGAGTACAGATACAACACGTTCCGATTAGGTATACACCCCACACAAGGGTGGTACCGTGGTCCTTCTGGGGGCCATTTCTTGGATTCTACTGAGACGTATAACCACCACGGATACATACATAAATATCACAGCACTTACAACCAACAGGATTGACCTGCTTAGCGGTAACAGCGCAGAATTTCACGTGCACGCGGATTGTCCTACTAGACAGGCTTTAAATCTACCGTGCCCTGATTGGTCGGAGAGCTTCTAAACATCTTACGAGCCGGAAATGGGATTGACCTACTTACCATCTTTGCAGTCTTCCCATTCGTCGAAATAACAATCTACTTGGATCAACTTTAATCTTCTACGACTTAAACTACTATAGATAATCAACGATGGATTTCTTCACCCACCTGCCACCAACTCAACTATTCTTCTGCAACTTGTAATTTCCATTGGATCCGATTGATGTAAGACATCCGACGAACACTGGACTTAATCTTCTTTTGAAAAGCTCGCCAAAAGTCATAGTTGCCAATGGCGAGGATAAACAAACAATTTGACTACTACTAAAGTATGTATAATAAATTTCTTTCCTGTCTTGTTTTTTATGGCATTTTATTTTAACAATAAAATAATTCCAGTTGATAAGCGTTTAGCTGTGTATGATCTTTGTGTATAAGCTCATTTTCACAAGAGTACACGTGTATTTCCTAACTCTTGTCTCTTGGAAACTTGGCACAGCAGTGGTTAAATTTTCCCCACCCACCGGTACAGAATAACTAGATCACTAAAGTGCGATGCGTTTTCATTTAATCATGGTATTCTAGATTATCGATACTGCAGTAGCTTTTAAAGTTTAGGTAGATCTACAGTTACCATGACTTTCTTTATCCAGCTGGAAATAATCGGCCTGTTATAATCACCAACGGTTGTTTCGTTGTTTACCTACTAATGACGTCACATTAACGATGAAGTCTTGTAACCTGCCAACTGGATGGACTAGTTCCAACGCGAATAGAGGTGGGCCGGATACCAAACACAGATGGGAGTTAACTGCGTTTGGAACGAATACAGACATGACCTCCCCTTAACAAGGGAGTTAAGTTTGTTTGACTAAGGGAGTTAACTGTGTTTTGACTTTTTACCACGGTTTTTTTCCCTGTAGTATTTGCTACTCGCGTTACCGTAGAGCTCGCTTCGCGACGCGAGCTGAGCTCGCTATTAAATATCATTTAAAGCAAAGAAATTCAATGCAAATGCATGTAGAATCTTAAAAGATCATTAAGTATATCATTATTCACAGGGCAAAAGCCGGAAAATATATAAATATATTTGTGCTTATTTTAGATGAGTGCACTGGAAGGAAAAAGTAACTAACAGAACAATTTTAGTTTGTAAAGTACTACTGAAGTATTAATAGTACAATAAATGCATATAAAAACATTATGTAAGAAAACTACAAGTATGTAAAGTTTCCTCAATAACATGTTATGTGAACACCGTGTAATCAAGGAGTGAATCAGTGAGTCGGAGAACCAATCATTTTGGCGATAAAACGCTGCGGCGCCACCAAAATATAATTCCTACAGCTGTTGCGAATTTCTTTCCTATAAACGACTAAATTATGTTATTCATAAATGTTCCACATCTGATTATTTATAACTGTGATGTCATAGTTCTAAAAATGGCGGTTAACTTGAACAAACTTCAAATAATCATATCTTTTTTGGAAATTAACTGTTTCGACATTTTTCATGTTATTCACAATTCTCAATAATAAAGGTTTTTGGCACAAGGCTAAATTCCCTATAACAGGAACCTTTTTGATTGTACAAATAGAGATAAAAACAAAACAAAAAAACAAACAAGCCGACTCTTTAAAGACAACCTTTTATACTGACTTTCTCATATTAAAAACAAATACTAGATGTTTGTTATTTATAACATTTTAAGATGTATAGTATAATGTTATAAATGTATTTGTTTATAAAGCGAGTGGTGGGATGGTCCTCCACGACCAACAACATGATAAATTACGGGGAGTATAAACATGTCACCATTGGCAACTGAAAAAAGAAAAATTAAGAGGTCCAAGAGGGCCTGTATTTCTCTATTGCGTGGATCGTTGGGAGGGCGGGGGCCGGGGATAAAATGGCTTGTCAGATGTGGCAGTATAAAACTCTTGTTTATAGTTTGTACACACTGTCTTCAATATCCAAGACTAAACGGGGTTGTTTTTGTAACAAAAACATATGTCTCCCCCCATAATGTATGAACCCCTGGCTGAAAATTGCACTCTGCACATTGTCTCGATATGGTGAACATTTATGCAAAGTTATTTCAAAATCCCTCAAGCGATTCAAGAGATATATGGAGAGGACACGAAATATAGTGCATATGACCTTCGACCTCTAAGTGTGACCTTGACCTTGAACGGACGTGGCTGGAAGTTGCACTCTGCAGGTCGTCTCGATGGTAATGTTTTGTGCCAAGTTATTTCAATACCCTCAAGTTGTTCAAGAGATATGTAGAGGTCCCTTAAGCGGTTCAAGATATGGAGAGGACACGAAATATAGTGCATATGACCTTCGACCTCTAAGTGTGACCTTGAGAGCACGTCGTCTCGATATGGTGAATATTTGTGCCAAGTTATTTTAAAATCCCTATTTGGAGAGGATACGACAAGTGACGGACAGACAGACAGACATTCAATGTTGTTTTAGTAAAAACACGTGTCTCCCCAACTGGCAAATGGGCCATAAATCCGCCGAAAATCATTCAACTGGAACACGATGATATGCACAACTAGGCTTGGTAGTGATCATCCCTATCAAGTTTCGATGAAATCCGGCCAGGAGATCAGGACAGCTAGTCCGTATAAAGTTTGTGTATAAGGGGCTATAAATCAAAAATCATTTAACCGAACACGGCGATGATATGCGCAACTAGGCTTGGTACTGATCTCCTGCTGATTGAATTGTGAATTTTTAGCACATTTTAGGCTATCTTTTGACGGTCAATTTTTAGAGAAAATGGACTTAACTAAAAATTTACTGGTACAGTTTTCATGAAGAGGAGCAGCGTATTTAAAATGTTAATTAAAATAGAAAAAACACTAGAATATGGGGCCAACAATCATTGACCCGTCCTTCACAGTATCAGCTATAATAGTTAAAACAAATCTTATCACGTAAAAGCAGAGTAATATCATTCGACGAAATTGTGAAATATTGTGAGATTGTTTTTTAACATTGTTAACATTAACAAAATAACGACGTTTTGAACGTAAACAAGTTTAATGTCCCTCAAATAGCGATAATTGAAGAGGCTAGATACATTATAAATTTGCGATAGTTTTATCAATTACGCAGTACCCATTACCTGGATCTACTAACAACGTGAAGGAATTTGATGTATCAAAATAGACTTAACATTTTAAATAGATTTAAAACTAAATAAGATACTAGTAAGAAGTGTAAACAAATTCAAAAACTGGATTACAATAAACTGACCTTCCAAGATGTCTGAAAACAACCAAACAGGTAAACATAGCACGGGTGAATGATGCACGGATGCATGCACCTGTTATTGTTGAATCAGTCCTTTTCGTACATATGTCTGTCGTTTTTATTTGACTGTATGTTTTTTTCCTGTAGAGGTCAAACCTCCTTCTGTCTTACATTGTACGTAACTCAGTTTGATGACGAACCGAAGGAGTTAAATTCCAAAAAGCAATCCTAATGTTTAAAACATTTAATGATCAGGTTCCTGCTTATTTTACTTATACATTGACGGGCCAAGGTCTGCTCAGTACAATTTTACATATTGGTACCACTAAAGCTGGCAAATTCCAACGTGCATTTTTAAAAAAGTCAATGTTTTACGCTTCATGGAAGGTCATGATCATATTATTTTTTATTTTGGTAGCTTAATGGTAGCTTAACTGTGTTAAACAACCGATTTTAAAGGGAGATAATTCTTAGGTAAAATTAAAAAAGTATATTAAAATGGATTTATACAATGGTTTATTTCCACTAATAGCTGATTTTGTTTACCTGATAGCATTTCAAATGGTTACTTGCCACATATAGGACTGATATACTAACCTTGCAATAGTATAAAATCATGTTGAACTAAACGTTTAACTGGTATGATCCTTGAAATATTGTTATTTGGATTGGCCAGAAATATACTGCGTTGCTGTTAAACTAAATATCCGGATGTTCAATGCCTGTCTCCAAAACTCGGAGAGGGCAAAGGCCCGAGTTTGAACCTTCCTATGTAAAGGAATAACAAGACTGTGTACCGTAATATATTTGCTGGTGATAGAAGTGCTTCATAGATGGCTTTCTTTTAAACCTGATATAACGAAGAAAACAGCTCGAGGGAAATTTTGCTCCCTCTAAATTTAGTAAAAATACTGTTTAAAAAACTGTGACACACGAAACAAAATATAATTCAGGTGTCAGAGTATAGGTCAATATGTAAAATTAATGCCAAACAATACAAACGTTTGAATTGAGACAATTCACACATATAAATATACAGTCATCTGCTACGCGTGGGTTCACTCCCTGGCGGTAGCATGTCTGACTGGAAACGTCATCCTTCATCTCACCTTCGTTTGAGGTTGATGTTCCGATATAAACTAATATAATTCTTTAATTGGACTTAAGTTGTATAGTAGGTGTATAGCAAGGGAGGGTGGAGCACAAAAGCACCTGACATTTTCGAAAAGTTACGATTTTTTATATATAAATATCAAAATACATCATTCTCTTCAATACTTACTTTTAAGGAACCTCGATTAGTCGTGTTTCGTGTTTATTTTTATTCAAATAAACAAATTTGATGCTTTAGAATTGTTATCTTAGACAAAAAAAAGGATTTCCAAAACTTGAAGAATGACGACAAAATTTTCCAAAACAAATGGGCCAGTTGGCTTAGAAAAGACTAGAATAGAAGTTTGGAATACAATGGTTGCTTCGAATCGGATTGTCTATCTGCCAATATTCAATATAAATGGTGGCAAAATGTATTTCCATGTGTCATTGGATAATTTACCTTTAACTACAGCATTTTTAATGTCATAATTAATTATCAAAAGCGGAAGATTCATCCTGATTTTTTTACCGGATTTTCAACTGTTTGGTTACCACTGCAAACGCCATTGATTGGTTGGTTAAAGGCCGAGTCATTGAATTCTCTCAACTGGCCCACTTGTTTCGGAAAAAATCTCCAAGTGCCCGGACGGCGGTGTGTAGAGGGAATCGTAAGTGTTTTTATAAGACGAAGTGTATATTGGCAGTGCTCTGCTTGTTTCAAGTCAATTCAGAAACCGGATGCTTGATTATATAGAACCATTAGTTATTAAATTGTAATATATATTTATTTTGTTTAATTTAAAAAGTTTCTGTTTTCTTCACAAACTTCAGGCGTAGTAGGGGAATAGGGATGGGGGTGAGGGTGATCTGATATTCAATACTCCATCAAGAGATTGTGAAACGCTTGCTTTTAACATTTGTAAATTAGTAAAACCATACTCCACCAATTAAAGCACTTTCAGCTTGCATTATCAACTACTAATAATTATCGGCTGATAATTACAATGATTACATGTTTGTTTCACTTAAAATAAGTATTTGCGGATAATATTTGTGTTCCATATGTAATATATATATATATAATTAGAGGATCTTACATGAGTACTCATTCATTATTGAATTTATTAAACGAGTTGACAAAATGATACAAAATACAATGCGAGGCTTTTGCCGAGCATTATATCATTTTTGCTAACGAGTTTAATAAATTCAACAATGAATGAGAACAAATGTTAGATTCTATTTATCACATATCGACGTTTATTGCATTTTGCATGTCGCTTGAACACGCGAAATAGGCCTTGAGCCAGGACCCAAAATTTTCGATATTGTTACCAACTCAAGGGACAAATTCTACCATCACTTTTTGAAAGAGCAATGTATATAGATTACATTTTTCCATGATAGCAATCTGGAACAGGTAGCTTATATAAAAAAAAAATCGAACATTAATAGGTTATCATTTTAGCGCTTTCATATAAGTTTTTGATGTTCATTTTTTGAATGTCATGCTTGTGTGAATAATTATTGATGTACTTTTTAAAGATGCACTTAAGTTTACAATTCATTGAGTTACATAAAGCGTAAATAAGCTCTTTTTTAGCACTGAATTCAGTTTAAAATCTCTATTTTGCTTCAAATTAGAAGTCAATTTACCCCACCCACTATTGACACATTTTTATGCATTTAGTTTAGTTAATATTTTTTACAATATATGTGTTAACTTGTAAGAATCAGTAATTTACAACCTTTCTTCATGATTTAAATAATATTATAATATGAATAAGGGATTGTTATGATATATTGA
Organism: Cyrtodaria siliqua; assembly: GCA_037043455.1. Lineage (NCBI taxonomy): Eukaryota > Metazoa > Mollusca > Bivalvia > Adapedonta > Hiatellidae > Cyrtodaria > Cyrtodaria siliqua. Next base: position 190,366 of record JAWPHD010003798.1, read on the forward strand.
TGAAATTAAGTACTAAGCAATGTCCATGGCATTGCACATATGTGTTCAGTAAGCCTGATAAGTTGAGATGCATTCCAAACTGGAAGTATAAGCCTTCCTCAAAGTAACTGCAACATAAATAGTATTAACATGTTCTGATATATACATATATTGCACGGACGACACATAGTCCAAAGGATTCTAGATAAAGGAATTGTGCGGTTTAACGTGTTTTTTTTAAAACAAAAGTCTTAGTTTAGGTGTATGCGTCATGGCAATACTTATTATGATTACACATTTGGATTATGTATTACACATAAATACATGAATTAAACCAGTGAAGTAATCTTATTACTTCACTGATTAAACATTGTATATTGCAACGCAAAATTTTAAAAGCTGTCTATTTTAATACGTTTTAATTACAATTTATGCATATTTTAAGGATATTTACACCTGAATTACCCCACCCATATACAACACAATGAAGAATTCTGCATACGAAATGTAAAATTAGTAGTATATGCATTTGCACGAACCATTTTTTTGTTACTGAAAAAAGAATCGACGAAGATGAATTGATTTGAATTGGGGTTTTACGGCGCACCAACACAAACATGTTATATGGCGCCAACATGAATGAACATTCGACCCGGCTCACTCTTCATTAACATCTTAGATAAAAATTTGCAGAATGTGCCTAGAAACTTCTTACCTGCAGAACTGCAGAGTTGCTGCAAATTCTCTAGTAAACACTCCATTTTTCGCTGGAGCCACGATCACTGCCACCACTGAAGTAGCACCTGAAACAATACAGGTTTCATGATGAAATAATGAACAAAAATGACAAAATTAACATGAATTCGGGAAAATGTTACCCCTATGCCTGGATATGCAGTGGTCATATTCTTGGCCGGGAACCACACGGCGTCGACGAAGAAATATTTTTAGGGTGATACCCAGATCACTGTGCTAACTACTTACCATGGCAACTATTTGTTAGTATTGGTGCAGTTGTTACAATATAACCTGCTTAGGATATTTATCTAAACATAGGTTGTGATGTTCTTAGGTTGTGATGTTCTCCGCACTTGATTTAGAGTATGGAATTAACCTAGGATAGTAAGCATCAAGCCTATTTTTGCGCGTGCAAGTGGAATGATTATATGCATTTAGGAACCTGCCCTACTGACGAATAGACACCTATGTTTCTTTAACGTAATTGGAGGAAAAAAACAAGCGATACACGGGATCGCCTGGTTTACGTCCCCATCTGACGGACGAGGGTAAAAGTGTCTTGCCCAAGAACACACCGACAAAATTCACTGGCTCCGGTGAGGTTTGAACCTCTGAATTTAAAGTCCCCCGTGCTATCCACTGCATCAACAGGCTGTATGCGCTCAAGCAGGATGACTGCATTAAAATTCATACAACTAAAATGTTAATCCGTCATAAAGGTTATATCCAAGAAGCTGGGTTCATAACGGTCTCTCTTATCTAGCATTCATGTATGTCGAGTTGCAATATGCCTGCAAGCCTTATATATGTCCAGCTCATTGCTGTTTTGATAAACTTGGCAATTAATGCCTTGGGATAGAACAGGACAATTAAGAATACTCAGTTCATAGTATCTGATTTAAATAATATAACTTAATGTGAAAATATAACATACATTAAGATATAAAAAATATATAAACGCTTCCAGATAAGAATCGGTACCCAGTGCATCGAGATAGATTACATTTAGTGATCACGGTTAGTTTACTGATGTTTTCTCTAAAAGCTATATCCGACATACAGGTGCTACTGCAGTTAAAGTAGCTATCCCGCCAACAACAGCCTAATTTTACAACATATGTACATCGTTTCTAAACCTACTGACCACAAGGTATATACATAACTTACATCATTTGAGAATCAAAACTCTATAGATACAATATAAAAAGCTTTAACCAGCCATACATAAAAAAATGGATAATTCATTTTACACTTATTCAATTACTGATATTACAAAAACCCATGAATAAACATATACTTTTAAGCGACACATATGCATTATTATATGAGATGAACACCTGGATAGAGTTTTGATAAACTGTTTTTGTAGTGTAATGTTGTCGTAATTTGGCGGTTATTTTAAAATTTGTATAACAAACACCTAAATATCAACAGTTAAACCGTAAAATGCCTTTTCTTTTCTTTTCTGTTTTTTTTTGGAATTTGTCGAAAATGCAGTGGTATACTTTGTGATTTTAGTTCGTGGTTTTATTCAATATGCGATTTGTAAACATGGTTAAGTCTTCATAATGGAATACCTTATCAAAAGTCACATTCTCTTTATATTTCAGTTCGCTTAAAACCTTTGAAGTGATTTTATGAAAAGTGTACAACTGCAAGCCATAAACAAGAGACCCACTCGCCTTGTCTCAAAGTGCTCTCATATTTTAAGAAACAACAACAATTTCTTTATATAAATCTGTAAAACTGTGACCCCCGTAGAGGCCGTATTTGACCCCATTGTCACCATTTGAACAAACTAGGTAGAGGATCATAAGCTTATGGTACATATGAACTATTATTTAGCTTTTAAAGTATCAGAAGCTGTTTGAATATGTTTTCCTATATAATTCAATGTTATAGCGTGACCCCCGGGACATGGCCAAATCGATTCCAGGTTTGATTCAAGAAGGACACCATTTAAATTATTTGGTACAGGACAATAATCTTAAGGTACATATAGCTTATTTCACCTCTAGGTCTTGTAGTTTCAGAGAAGATGTTTATAGACGTTCCTGCATGTGACCCCCGGGACCGGGCGAAATGTGACCATAAGATCACCATTGAACAAAATAAATTGGTAGAGATCGATACTCTTATGCTACATGCATCGTATTAGACCTCTAGCTCTTGTAATATCAGAAATGAATATGTTTATGGACTTTCCTATATAACTATTTGTAAAACTTTAACCCAAGAACCCCTCGCCCCCCCCCCCCCCCGGCCATATGGTTGCCAGGGTAGAATACAACCACTGCAAACACACCGTCACTTGCAGAGGGGTAGGATCTAGGATTTGAACAAAAGTGGTAGAGAACCATAAGCTTGTACAATATGCAAAATAATAGACCTCTGGCTCTTGTGTTTTTTAAAGAAGAGATTTTAAAGATGTTTCTATATGACTCTATGTAAATATATGACCCCTGGGCCGGAGCCAGATATGACCTCAGGGTCAACATTTTAACAAACTTGCTAGTCGACCATAAGCTTATGCTTCATGCATAATATGGGACCTCTAGCTCTTACAGTTTTAGAGAAAATTATTTATGTTTAAAGATTTCCTATATAACTGTATGAAAAAATGTTACCCCCGGGGCTGGGCCATATTTGACCCTTGGGTTACCATTTTATAAATACTTGGTAGAGGACCCTAAATGTATAATACATGCAAAATGTTAGACCTGTAGCTCTTCTAGTTTCAGCGAAAACGATTTTTTAAAGAAACAAGTGTTTTGCTTAAAAGGGGGAGATAACTCTAATAACAACAATCAGCTACCCTGTTCACACTGCTATCATGGATTTTTTGTTTCTCTACAAGGTACTCAATAACATGGTATAAGTAAGAATTTGTCCCTTGAGATGGTAACAAAAAAGTGTATGGCTCACGGTCTAAAACCGACATAAACCGTGGGAATTGGATCATAGTCATTATCGAAAAATGTTGACAGAGCGTACTAGGCTCATTTGCATACTTATATAACTAGTGGTATATCGAAAATATAGAATGGTGTTATTCCACTTCCACACCGTAAGTTATGTGATAAATATATATATATACTTACGGTCAATGAAAACGCACCACAAAACAAAAACAAAAAGTCAAACAATAAAAAGGCCGGTAAATATTAAGAGACAGGTGAATGCAGGTTGAAAGTTAATGGAATCGTTTTCTTTTTATGCTTATCCATAGCAAACAATGTTAAGTACCAAGGTAAATAACTCCGTAACTGCTTGTCTGCTATCAATAAACAGGAACGACAAGCTCGGTAACAAGATTAAATACTTCAAAAATAAAAATATTGGTTCAGCAGTTTTATTCCGAATGGTTTGCGAATAATCCAACAGCATAAACATATAGAGTTAACAGTGCGTTTTCAATCAAATGAACTTTGCTTTTCTAAAAATAAATTTGTCAAAATAAAAATGAATTTAATAAGAAAGGTAAATTGCTTCTGACAACAAAAATATAAAAACGCTAACAATGGAAATAATAATCTCCTGTTCTTTGCTAATGATAACTGTTTTGGTTTATATAAAACATTCTTTTTTTAAATCAGATTTCAGTGGAAAATCGGATATTTGTGTGATCACCACATCCGAATATTTTCGGTAAAACACGTTTCCATATAGAAACAAAATGGTTATCACAGAATGAGTAAAACAATATGTTAAGCTACCGTTTCAAAAAAAACAATCATGGTTATTTCGTTCTTGTTAAGACAGATCTAAAAGGTGATAACATTCAACATTTGCCAGCTGAATTGGTAACATAAAGTGGAGCTACCCAAAGCCTAATTTACTATAACGTCAAATGTACATTTTGCAAATTTCAAAATAATATTTTAAATTAAAAACGAATACTCCCTAAAACCGTATAGGGAACGTTTTTAACAATAATTTTTCTAGTCCGGCTCTCAAGAGTGGAACGCATTTCGTTGCCATATGAATAATATAATAAAATGTATGAGGTTTCAAACAGCCGGAAATATTTGTTTTCAGTATGTACAACCTTTGTTGTCTAGGAGTTGGCGATAATTTATAAATAAAATCTAGGAACTTTTTTTGTATGGATGTTGTAGTCAAGGAGTTGGCAATCATTTATAAATAAAAAACATTCAAAATCTGTTCAGCGGTTCTTGAGAAGAATATTTTTTTAAGGTTATGAACGTTTTTAACAATAATTTTTCTAGTCGGGCTCTCAAGTGTGGAACGCATTTCCTTGCCATATGAATAATATAATAAAATGTATGAGGATTCAAACAGCCGGAAATATTTGTTTTTAGTATGTACAACCTTTGTTGTCTAGGAGTTGGCGATAATTTATAAATAAAATCTAGGAACTTTTTTTGTATCGATGTTGTAGTCAAGGATTTGGCAATCATTTATAAATAAAAAACATTCAAAATCTGTTCAGCGGTTCTTGAGAAGAATACTTTTTCAGGATTTAAATATATATGCCATCTTGGATGACGCATTTACCTAATTTGTAAATGATTTGACGAAAGTTGACCAAGGAGAAGTTGTTTCAGCAAGAGCTGACGGACGGATGTTGGACAAAAGCGGTCGCAACAGCTCACGTTGAGCCTTCGGCTAAGGTGGGCCAAAATCAATACCTCATGCGTTGTTCAAAAGGTCATACTGCATGGGATAAAATCCAATTTAAATTTTGTTGTCGTATATATGTTCTACGCAATATCAGAATATGCACGATTCCGGAGTTGCTCTGCTAAAGTGCGAATTCTTAAAATGCTCGGCGATTCCATAAATGCGCAGAACTATTCCGGAATTGCGCTAGGCGTTCAGCTGTATACAATGTACACCCAGTGTCTCTGCGCAATTTGAGAAATGTTTCGCGCAAAGTACGAATATATGTTGAGATTTGAAAAGAAAGATGCTTTTTTGAAACCTGCTTTCCATTTTCATATGCTTATTTTCTTTATCCATCTGTGATGAACATCTAAAATACAAATGTACTGAAGTCGTGGAGGGACTTATTAGTTATGACTTATTAGTTATGACTTATGTCTTATTACTTATTTCGTATTACCTATTCGTTAAGGGCGGGTTAATGAAAACAAGGCGGATATCTCGTTGATACGTTATTTACTTTGTTTATTTAGCATACTGACCAATCTATCTTTTACTTTCAAAGCTGTAATTCACTTAGAATGTGTTATGTTCTTCACGGGTGAAGCACTGGAGGGACTTATTAGTTATGACCTATTAGTTACTAGTATAATTTCTTTGCTTATTACTTATTTGTCATTACTTATTCCTTATTACATATGTTGGGTTAATTAAAACATGGCGTATATCTCGTTGATAAGGTATTTACTATATGTTTATTTAGCATACTGACCAATCTATCTGATACTTTCAAAGCTGTAATTCACTAAGAATGCGACAGCACCCGTGAAGAACATAACACATTCTAGGTAAATTACATTGTCAACGAGATATCCGCCATGTTTTCATTAACCCGACATATGTAATAAGAAATAAGTAATAACAAATAAGTAATAACAAATAAGTCATAAGTAATAAGCCATAACTAATAAGTCATAACTAATAAGTCCCTCCAGAGCTACACCCGTACGTGAAGAACGTACCACATTCTAAGTGAATTACAGCTTTGAAAGTATAAGATAGGGGTTCAATTCTATTTTGGCAGTATTGTTCGCCATCAGTTGAAAATCATTACGTGTAATCGTTATTTTTATCAACATCTTTTCCCGCAATTCCCTTTTTAACTTAGAAATGTTATGGCATCATAAGCACATTGAGGACGTAACAAGTCATTTAGTTTTAAAGGGATTCAAGCAATAGTTAAAAATGATTTGATTGAATTATTTTAACTATGTCAACTATGTCACTATGTTAACCTTGCATCAAGGTACATCAATGTTACTGTTTTCTAAATTCTTAACTCTGCTGATGTCCTTCTATTTAATATGCATAGTGGACATGTCTCCTTCTTTGATTACAGTAAATGTGTGTTGATTTAAACAGCTTACAATATTTGTCTTCAGCGTGTTTCGGTCTTGATCTGGGAGACTGCGATGACTTCAACTCCAGCGTGTGTTACCATGCCGATGTGTATAAAGTTTGTTGTCAGCCATGCACGCGTTTCAAGAAACGACCATTTGTCTCAGATTACTTAGCAACCCTCACACGTTTCTGTTCAGTGCAACAACAAACTATTGTGTCAGTGAATATATCTAATCATCATTGGGTCTGATGGGTAGAATGTTCTACACCATATTGGGTCTGATGGGTAGAATATTCTACACCATATTGGGTCTGATGGGTAGAATGTTCTACACTATATTGGGTCTGATGGGTAGAATGTTCTACACCATATTGGGTCAGATGGGTAGAATGTTCTACACCATATTGGGTCTGATGGGTAGAATGTTCTACACCATATTGGGTCGGATGGGTAGAATGTTCTACACCATATTGGGTCTGATGGGTAGAATGTTCTACACCATATTGGGTCTGATGGGTAGAATGTTCTACACCATATTGGGTCTGATGGGTAGAATGTTCTACACCATATTGGGTCTGATGGGTAGAATGTTCTACACCATATTGGGTCTGATGGATAGAATTTTCCACACCATATTGGGTCTGATGGGTAGAATGTTCTACACCATATTGGGTCTGGTAGGCGGAATGTTCCACACTCAGTCTATAAATAAACGTGATTTTTTGCTTAAAAGGGGGATATAACTCGTATAACAGGAAACAGCTACTCTGTTGGCATTGCTATCATGTATTTTTTGTGTGTCTACAATGTACTCCATAACATGGTACCAGTAAGAATTTGCCACCTGAGATGGTAACAAATAATTTGCGCCGCCATGATAGTTTGGCGTAATAGTAATTCTGTCTAGAGGTGTACCACCTTCAATTGTCTATAAACATCCGTGGTGTAGTCGAGTGTAGTTCCTATTTTATAAAAAAGCCCATTTCTATTCGATTTTGTTGTTGTTTATAAGAAGTCTATTCATAGGTTTTAATGAATTATTTATAAAACTTTTGAACTTTCGAATATATGCATAGACTTTGTGAACACAGCTGTACCATTGACCTGTTTAGTAAACAAACAAAACCTTTCTTACATGTATAAGACTGCTACTTGAGTTGAGCGATGGAACCCATTATGTATCTTGTCAGAGTGTATTCCTATGTACCTTTTCTTCGTAACGTTATACAGTGTTGTTTAATCGAAATGAAGAAAAGTCTATGTAAACGATGCTGAGAAAAATCGTTTGTCTATAAAAAAAAAATATATATATATATATATTTGCGTGTAATTGTCCGCAAATTGTGTAACATGTCCGCAACTTGCCAATGTATCCTTGGACATATTGGACAACACATATGTGTTGAATATGTCCGCAGCGAGCACAATGTACGCGGCAAATATAGGGGGCGTCTCAAACCAGTTTATCTTTGAAATCGATCATTAAAGGTAGAACGATATATTGGAGAGAAGATTTTCTTACTATTTTTTTGTATAATAAATAACGATTTAATTTGAATATTAATCAATTGGAATAAACCATTTCAAATGGTAATTTATGTTGGTAAAGAAAACAGATCTAAATAAAGATGAAGAAAGAAAAAAAATGAATGATAAGAAAATATTAAATGAAAAAAAAGAAAAAAGAAGTAAGTTAAGAATAAAACACACAAAATAATTACATAATTCATTGATAGAAACAGAAACTAAATTAATATATATATACATTTCCGAAAAATAGTAAACGCGTTTACAATTTAATATATTGAGAGAGATTATATAAATTTCTTATGTACGTTATTCGGTTAATTTTACTTATCTGTGAAAAAAACTAGTGAACAAAAATATATCGTTCGACCATGACTAATTAAATGGTTCGAGAAGTCCTCGAAATTTGCCGCGGACATACTCGCTCGCTATGGACATACATGACACCTAGGTGACACCTATGTGTAGTCCAATATTTCCGCGGACAAACTGGCAATCACGAGTTTGCCCGGTTAACGTCCGAATCCGAAGGACGAGCTAGGCGAATTATCTTGTCTAAGGTCATATCGAAATACCCTAGGACGCCATTGAGACTCGAACCCGAATTTAGAGTCGAGTCGAACGTGTTATGCACTGGGCCACGCCGTCGCCTATAAAACACTTTTTATATGTGTACTTCTACACTTCACACATTTCATTATCATGAAATACTATGCTTATATATATTTCAAAACAGTTTACTTTTGTTTTTAACTAGCTGGTTTTGAGAAATAATTATATATTTTAAAAAAATAATAATAACATCATATTGTTTCTCTCTAATAGGTTAAAGAACCTCAGTAATTAATATTGATAAATGATTTTCATATTGCGTATGTTGTGTTTAAAATAAGCGTAAATGGTAATATTTGAATAATGTCAAGTTTGGCTAGAGTTATTCAACTGTCGAAGGCAGATCCTTATATGGGTTTTGTCTCTGTCTATGGTTAACAGACTGTGACTCATGTAAGTGGCCATAAGCATGCTTTACAACTTGAATTTCTAGAGAACTCGTCTAAATAACTTGAATGGTATCAACACATTTTAGAACGTTCAGAGGTTACCGTTTCGCTTGTGTATTTGCAGTTTTCGCCGATCAGTCTTCTCAGTGTAGAATGCGGCAATGTTTCCGGGATCTTTATGTGTCTGGGATGTTTACGGATCAAAAATGAAATCTTAAGTGCAACTGAATGAATTGCTAATATTGGAATGGAATAACTGCAACTCTTTAAACGTATTTTCATGGATGAAGATCCATACAATTATTGAATCCATGAATACATAACGATAAAGTTTAGCGTTATATCGGTTTTATTTATAATGCCACAAATAAGCTAAAAAGAAGCAAATCACATGTCCACTCTGTACTTAAAATGATTTTTGATTTTTTATCAATTTGCATTTGAATGATAATATCAGAAAATTTAATTCTGATGAAGCCGAAACGTTAACAAGTCTGTGTTGTTAATTTTATTAACTATCATTAAGGATTATATCAATAAGACCTTGGCCAAGTTTCACAGTGAACACCATTGACGCATCCATTGAGTAGTTGTTGCTTTTGATAAAAACAGCAACACTCATTTCAGTTTGATAACTATCAGATTTTCATTAATTATACAAACAAATGTTTGCATTCCTATCAGTTCACAGGCCCACAGTCATGGTTATTTACTTATCGGCAGCTTTTGCACGCTTGCATAAAACCTAGCTTGTTTTTCTTTATGCGATCCGTACTTTGGAAATAAAACATCTTCTAGATATGTAGGGTTCACCCTACACGTTAACAGCATGGAGCGATTCTTGCTTTCAAAATAATTAATAAAGCAATATTGCGGTGTATATATTTATTTTCCAGCCTGGATTATCCCGGTGTCTGCGAGTGCTGGAGTCGTGTTACTTATTCTAATAGTTGTTGTTTTATTTGTGTGTGTACGACGGAGAAGAAACCGTGGATCGGATCATCTATCACCAATTGATGAAAGAGTATGTATACAAATTAACGTAAGGCATTCGATGATAATCCACACCGTCAAGTTTTTACGGCAATCAATAGTGTGACTAAATTATTACCCTCACTTTAATCCCTAATGACTTTGATCTTTCTCCAGAACTGTGACAGTGAGACGGGTCATCGAACGTCTAAGAGTATGTCGACTGTTCTGCTTTTTTTCTTAAAACCAGTCTGTCAAAACCTAATTGTGGTGCTTATTGAAAAGTACATATCGAGGGATCAGTGCACAACTATTGCAACTGCATATGAATAAAGAATTGAATTGAATTGAATTTTATAGTCGTACCAACAGCTAAGGTCATATGGCGACTTTCCAGCTTCCACTGGTGGAAGAAGACCCCAGGTGCCCCTCCGGGCAATTTTCGTGCACGGGCGGGCACCTGGGTAGAACCACCGACGTTCCGCAACCCAGCTGGATAGCTTCCTCACATAAAGATTCCTAGGCCCCTGAGGGATCGAACCTACAGCGGTGAGGGGCAAGTGATTGCAAGTCAAAGACTCTAACCGCTCGGCCACGGACGCCCCTATGAATAAAGAAGGAGATACAATAGTTTTGCACTGAACCCTCGATATATGGGATAAGGTCTAAATATAAAAGGCATTGGCTATATTGTCAATCATTTATCCAGAAAATAGCTATTGTCAGTCGACAGGTGAATGGAAATAGCTACTCGGTAAGGCAAAAAGATAAAGAAGATGACTTACAAATGGACCCAAAGAATATCAAAAGAAATGCATCACCGCAGATCGTCACCTTGTTTGCACATCCTACACATATTTTATTTCGTGTTATTCCGTTAAACAGGACATGTCTTACAAGCAGTAACATTGATGTTTTAAAAATTGTTCCTAGATGTACAATGACTACAAGATGAGTAAGAGAGTCCCTATAGCGTTACCACGTCATCTCAGTAAAGATATGTCTAAGATTGTTGAGTTAGAAAGGCGAGACAGTGCTGAGTACGCCTACATCAATCCGGAACATGTCATGTAAGTTAACATCAGTGATTGCTTGCGCGCGAATGTGTAAATGAGAGAGAGAGAGAGAGAGAGAGAGAGAGAGAGAGAGAGGTGCAAAACCGGTGTCACGGGGACGTGAAAGGTGTTGCACCTTATATTACCTGAAAAGGCAGAATAAACCGAGTCTGCTACTTTTCTCTATTGTTTGTTGTTTCTAGGGATCCCATCTCAGTATTTATTGAGAGAGAGAGAGAGAGAGAGAGAGAGAGAGAGAGAGAGAGAGAAAGAGAGAGAGAGAGAGAGATATGGTACTCGTTTAATATCAGACAATTCCTTAACTGTACAATTTAAAATACATTTTATTTAGTTAAACATGAACAATTTTTTTAAAAAATAAATACATGTAATTTTGAGGTTAAGTATCTAAATCATTTTTAACCGATGATTAGAAATATCCTTATCTAGTTGGGCTATTACCAAGCAAACAATTAAAAACTATACTTGAGTTTATATTTTGTTATCATTAACCGACAGAATAATAAATATGGAGACGAACACTCGACGTAGCGGTAGCGACCTACTTCCACAACCGCCGTCAGAACATCTGGAAATGTCTATCCCCGACAAATACGGATATGTGGAATTTGAGAACAGGACAAAAAAGGACGACTCAAAGGAAGTTGATATCTCACGGCTTTCGTAGAAATTTTCTTATAAGATCTGATCGAGTTTGTCGCATTTGTATTTTGTTGTTGTTGTTGTTCGCTCTTATATGGTTTTCATAATTGCACATGGTAAGGTAGCAATGAACCGTTTCTTTGATTTGTTTCGCTCATATAATTACACATGGTAGCAGCGAACAGTTTATTTTTGTTGTGATGCACACGCTAACGCACACGCTAAAGCACATGCATTCCTTACATGTGAACACTTGTATTTCTGTACTGATGTGTTATTCTGTGCATTTTGCGCTATAAAGGTAAATGTAACGCATGTCAAGCATTTGACCAGAACGAAGTGAGGTCGTCAACATTGATTCAAATGTTTGGTAGGAAGAACTGATGACGAAGAAAGTGTCTGGTAAGGAAAAACGGTTCTGGCATGTTTATGTCTTCGTGACAACATTTTTTTTTGTTAATATTTATATTAATATTTAATAGTTTTAATACATTTGACTTGACCTGTTATTATGTTAAACTTTGTTCCCAGTTCCTACCCAGATATATTTGCTATTTTCTCTCGGCAGCTATATTACGCTTGCGTAGAACATTTCTTGTGTATTTATGTGTGTGTATTTATTGTATGGTCACTTTGAAATAAAGTATTTCTTCTTTTTTGCATGTTTTTTAATTCATACTTGACATTATACTTTTTCACCTTCAAACTCATTGCCAAAGTCACAACTCTCATCGTTAAATCTTCAATAAATGCCTAATAGGTGATATTACAGTTTGTTTATGGTCAGACATGATTCTGCCAAGTGCTCTAGGTGATATTACAGTTTGTTTATGGTCAGACATGAATCTGCCAAGTGCTCTTATTGGTTTAAACATAGTTCTTTTACATCGACTGCCAAACAATTTATTGCATGCCATCTTCGAGATGGTTAAAATTCTGAACTATTTATTGTATGAATATTGAGATCTGCTCAACCCGGGGCTAGCGGGCGTGAACGGTAGCAAGCATATTTCACTACCGTTCATGAACAGTCTCCATTAAACCGAGACTGCAATATTTATATTTATCGTATTCGGTCGTTTCCAAAGGTCCACTATCAGGCTCGTTTATACTAATCACTATCGATGACTTCCTGGGTAGAACCAGTACGAAGCTATGTGGATTAATTATTCTTGTTCAAGGATAAATAAGAGTCGAACCTACGACCTTTCGATCTGGAGTCCGACGCTCTACCACTATATAACACCCCACACACAAGTGTTCGTACAATCTGATAAAAGCTTGGCTAGAATTGTCTGATTTGGAGTGGACTGACCAACCAGGGCCTGCGATTATAAAGAAATCAACCCAGCCATTGATAGTCATGCTTTTATTGTGACACACATTTTGATTGGATACTTCAGAGTTCAGAATGGACTTGAGTATCGAGTTGTGTTTTTAATCTTGAGACCAAGCATATGCAACGTGTCGTGCCATGTAAGTCTGTAAGCAAGTGCTAATCATAACATTGTCTGAATTGAAATAAATTTCGATAGGTTATTTAGAGCCAGACCATAGAGAGAGAGAAGGGTGACATTGGAATACGAGAATATCCTGACTCTTACTTATGTGTATTTTTATGGTTATTTAACGTACTCAGTGGACAGACGCCAATACACAGGACAGCCAGGTTTACATCCCCATCCGACGGACGAGGCTAAGAGGAAGAGCACACCGGCGAAACTTAGTGATGCCAGCGAGTTCAATGTGCCACGTGACACACCAGCCCCTCACACATTTCCCGATTATCAGTTGAACTTCAGGGCTTCAATTGGCGCTTATGCTTCAAAGATTAAAATAATAGACAATGTAACATATACTATCGTTTGGGGCGCTTGTTTCAGCCAAAGTGTTTTTGGACTTTTCAGACAAAATTCATATAGTACCTAAGTAAGTTGTATATCAGTGAAACATACATTTTTTGTGGTAAATAAAAACACCTTACTTTTCAAAATCGGTTGAGAAATAAAAATTCCATGCACTAAAGTTGTTTTGGTGGGGCATTTTCAATGCAAAATGATGCTGCATCAAACATTTGAAAACATACTTTGTTTAGAATTGTTACCCAAAAATGGTTTTAGATTGTTGACTATTTATAGTAATCTTTAAAATACCAAATCTAATGATATATTATTAAAGTATGTATTATTTATTTGATCAAGCTACTGCAGAAAAACCTTTGTAGAACAATAGTCAAATTTTAAGTACCCACCTAAGAATATGTAAACATTATTCGTATTGTTTTGTTTGTTTCACGAATGATTAGAGATACGGTTGAACTCTAACATAACTAGTTTCAATCGTCTGCTCTGATTGCATGAACACGTTTTAAAACTTTCAATTTGATGTGCATTCTTAAAGGTAAAATATAACACTTGAACAACAGGGCACTTAGGATTGTGTTAAGTACTTCGAATAAGTGCAACTTTCGATGTTCCTAATTCTAAAATACGCTAGCTAAAATTACTTTGACATCATGTTTTACTAGCATTACCACTACAAGTGCATTTGCAAAGAAAATTTTGGAAATATTTAATGTTAACTCTGAATTACAGTTACTTGAATTTTAAACGATATTCAATTAAAAGGGAGGTAATTTAGGATTTTCCGTGTTTCTTTTTATTATAGACGGAACGCTAAATGGGTCAAACCTTTATGTTGATTTTTTTTATATTATTTCCCACCAACTTTAAGCAGTTTTTATCTTTAAGCGGACTTTGATTAATGTTATGTGTTTTATCAGCCCATTTCATGTTTTAATATAAAAGGACGATAACTCTTAAATGATATACAAATTTAAACAAAAAATAAATATTTTACAAACTATTGGTCAAAGAAATTTTATCACACAACTGTTATAAAATGTTTTAAAAAAAAGAAAATTACTAATTACTATTTTAAAGATACAAACGTGAATAATTAGCATTTTAGTTTAGTGTATGCCAGTATATATTTGACTATTAGATGGACAGGTATATGGCCACATCCTTGATTACCATCAGTAATTAAACTAATGCACGTGGCTCGTCAGCAAGCAATACAGGTGATATTGCATCATTCTCAGTCAAGTTTTTTATCCCCATGTTTTGAGAAAAAATATTCGGATACATTGTTTCCGTAGCCGTCCGTCCGTCCGTCATTCACGTCCTAGAACGTTATTGTAGAAATGTTGATTAGTTCAAAAGGTCCTCAGTTTTTGTCAGAAAACTGCTGGTGGACGGAACTCCTTCCAGACCATTCGAAATAAGAAGCTGAATCTATGCAGAGGACTTGTTGATGATGAGAGGATGTCAATAAAAGCTTGA